>JABSNV010000462.1:0-30058 GCA_024085815.1 Flaveria linearis | reverse complement strand
TGTATTACATCACAAAAGCATCTAACAAAGAATGTCATCCCAAAAGAGCTGAGTAGCCGTCTCGTGCCATCCTCAGCAACACTACCTGTCAACTGGAAACACATAAAAAGTCAACGTTGCTGAGTGAGTTCTAGTTTATAATAAACATACTTTGTTTTTGTTAAAACCATTCTTTTATTTCACGCGATCATTCATCAGGTGCACACATAGATAATATCTTTATTATCTCTTTCGTTCTTTCATTCATTCGTTGTACATCATTATCATTAAGTTCTCATCTAGATCCCGTCAGGCTTTACCCGCTTCATGGCACACAGCCATGATTACTGTGGTCGAATGACAAGGATCCCGTTTCGTTCTTTAATTGCGACAATTCATTCGTGAGCATACATCATACATACATACAGATAATAACTATTATTATCTTCATCATCATTCGTTCATTACATCTTTACTTGCACATTGGATATCTTTTGTACCAATACCATAGCTACACCCCAAACAGTCTTAGCTACTATGCCGAAGTCAATCCATAGACAGCTAAGCATAGTGCCGTAGTACTGGGCCGAAGTCTATGGAGAGACAGCTAAACGTGGTGCCACAGTACTAGAGGTAAGCGGTAGAGGTACCGTACGTATGGTCGATCACAAAGAAGGACCCTTTCTCCTTATCCAATGCTTGTAAGACTTCTTTCATTCGTTCATTAATGCATGTATTCGTCATCATATCTCTTTTCATTCATTCATTAATACATGCATCTATGTTATGTTCCTCTTTCATTATCTTCCACTTTACGTTACATAATACTTTATTCATTCATTATCATAATACGCAAAGTTTTAGAAAGATAAGCAGACAATATCATACGGAACATGCACACGTCATTCACACACATCCTCATGCAAGGCATCATACATACATAGCCTACATCAACAGTCATCTACAGGCACTTAAGGAAATCCCATGTCAGGACTTACTCCCGCATTTTTCCCCAAAGGCCAGAACTCCACTATGCAATCTTCTCGAGTTCCACAGCCCTAATTATTCCTCCTAAACCTTAGGAAATCATACCAGGACTTCGTACAAACACATACAAGCCATAATCGTACCTCAAACATACTACCCGTGATTACACCCAAATAGGTCAAACATACACATTTCAAGAAAACGGGTTTATATGTGTTCCAGGCCTAAAATCGTTTAAAACAAGTAAATGAGGGGTCATAGAACTCACTTGTACTTGACGAATAGCTTCTCAATCAAGCTTTAAAGAAAGGGTTACGCTACACCAACTGCAGATAAGTTAACACTCAAAGGAGTTAATTTCTGCCTAATTTCGCTGCTAGATTCGCTGCTAGATTCGCTACATGATCAACAGTTTTGCTGCTAGATTTGCTGCTAGATTCACTGCTAGATTCGCTGCTAGATTCACTGCTAGATTCGCTGCTAGATTCGCTGCTAGATTCACTGCTAGATTCTCTGGCATCTTTGCTTCCAGTTTCGCCCAACTTTCGTTGGATGACAATGTCGGCGAATCTACCAGAGAATCTATAGATTCTCTGGATCAATACATAGGTTCGCTGGATGAACACTTAGGTTCGCTGAACGAGCTGAAAATTACGAACCAACTCATTTTAACCCAAAACTTCGATCTTTTACACCCAAACCTTGGGTTATCATCCAGGAAGCTATATCTAAGCTTTTTACTTATTTTCTTATATAAAAACGTGCGTTTTTTGGCGATTCTTGCCACTTTCAAAAACCCCAAAACTAGAATCCGGGTTTCATCAACAGGAGCAATTAAATGATGTTTCTTACCTGGATTATTATTGTTTGGAAGCCCACGAACACCAATCTTCAATGTCTTGACCAACCGAGCCTCGAATCGACACTTTCTCTCTCTACACTCTTTTCTCTAGAAACTGGTGTTGGGTACAAATGAGAGTTGCTCAGCTGATCCGTCTATATATATATCGGACGTTCCCGGGACCTCAAACTCGTCAAGCTCACGACCCGAAGAGTTAACTCGGTCTAACACTCATAACCATCTTATTTTTATTAAATGGTCTCGTCTAAGCCCATTATTATTATTTGGTTCGCTTAGACGATATTCCGGCGTTACACTTAATCACCTCGTTTACCACGTAAAATTCCTTCATCGCTTTCTAGATCTCAAAAATAATAATCAGCTCTATGCTGACCACTTAAAATAATAAATCGTTATTTGGTGGACCTGGTGTAATTCTCAAGCTGATATTTATTTTAAAATGAAGTATGAAATTATAGAAAAATTATATTAAAGATAGTAAGAAAATGGAATGGAAAACGTATGAAATGAACGAAGAATAAAATTTCATTGGCTTAAATATTGATTGTGGGTGATGGGTAGGTTAAATGTGTGGTGAAAAAGTGGGGGAGAACTCGCCCTTGGCAAGGGCGATATCTCAAAGTTCGATACATGGATGTGACACCGCACTCTTTACACACTCACTGCACACACACTCACTCATTGCACACACACTCACATGCGATGGATTAAAGAACCCGCACCTAGCAGGGGCGGGTATCCTTAAAGTGAAAAGGGTAGAGATTTTCCTCTCTTGTCATTAATCTCTCTTAAAAAATACCATTTTAAAAAAAATCTTGTACTCCTATCCAATGTTTTCAGAACCGGATCGGACGTCGAACCGAACGCCTTACTGGTTTGGTGGTCGGACCAATCGGACCGGTCGGACCGGATTTAAGAACCGGATGACGTCATAATTATATATAGTATATTTATATATAAGTTATATATATAATCAAATATAAGTAATTATATATGATTTATATATGTATTTTATAGTTATATATGAAACTTAACTATATTTGTATATCCAACACACTAATTTATGGTTTAACACCCCGTTTTCATCCATAAAAATAAAAAAAAAATTCCGGTCCGAACCGGTCCGTTTTACCGGCCAGACCACCAGTTCGGGACGAACCGTCAGTTTGATCAGTTCAAAACGAATCACAGCAAACCGGACAAGTCACCTAGCCGATCCCCGGTCGGACCGGCCGGTCCGATCCGGTCCTAACAACCTTGCTCCTAGCATCTTGCTTGTCCCATTTTCTTTCTTTAATGAATTTTACGGTTTAAGAAAAATTTTCAAGTACGTAGGTACTTCACGCGTTAACCGGGTCAAACTATGAATTAAAATACATATCCTAAATTCACACGCCTTTAATTTTGTAGTTTACACTACTAACACTTGTGATCATCAGTTTACAATCTGTAAACGACAATTTTAATGTGTTGTAATTGTAGTTACAGACAAAAGTATTAATTGTATTACTTTTAATTATATTAAATAATATATAATTTATATTATGTATATTAAATAACTAAAACAAAATATATTGTTTACTCAAAATTAAAATAAAAGTTCAAATAGAGATTGATATATTTATTTATATTAATTATATAATATATAATATATAATAATTATAAATTGAGAACACCACTTCTATCATCGTGGGCAAAAACCTGCAAATAATGAAATGTTATGGACAAATTCCCTTGCTGTCATGAGTTCAATATATTTTGTACAACTGTAATTATGATAAAAAAATGTGAACTTTTCAAACTGCATACTTGTGAAAGCGGCTAACGGTCATGTTAAAGCCCATGGTTGATATGCAATGAGGATCATATGTGGATGAACAATTGATAGGGTTATGCATAGATTGCGCAGAAAACCCAATGGAAGAACAGGGTCAAACAAAACACACAATTTCACATACGAAACACTATAATTCCACTATTACAAATGACGAATATGTTGGATATTTATTGTCACACCCTAACGAAAGGGGCTGGTCGTGATGGTTAATAATCAAACAAACACAGTGAAAACCATGTATGCAATAATAATGAGCCATTGATTTACTAAAATAATAATGAAATATTTATTTTTTATAAGAACTTGACATTTGTATAACTAAATCATAAGCAAGGCCATAGGGTCATTCTCATCTATTCCTTAATGTCGTTTTCTTGAATAGCTCATTCAGGTTCTTGTAGAGTTCTTCTAGAGTGTTTTCTAAGGAAAATCAATCATGTTCTCGAAGTTGTAAATCCAATGCATAGGGTATCTAATCAAGACTCCCACCTTATAATCAAACAAATACCTAAACTACATGCTTAAAATGTGCCAACATAAAGTTGGTGAGCTCAAGTTCTCATAGTAATTGTAACATCCGGCCCCTCACACCATCAATATTGTCCGCTTTGCCCACGAGAAGCTCACGGATTTGCTTTTGGTTGCTCGGGTGAAAACTTCCCACGGAGGCCACCCATCGCTATATTGCTGCCACTTGAACACGCTTAACTGTGGAGTTCTCCTCTCATCCACGGCCAATACGCCCAAAACGCATTGGTGATACTAGAGGCCAGACATCACTTATGAATCCAACATCACTTCTGTACATGGCTGGTGTAGGATTTACGTAGGGTGTCACAATCCCCCTTGTGGACTCATCATCCTTTATGAGCCCAAGAACCCACCATCCTTGGTGAGGTTTATCCAACCATCCCGAATGGCACAGAAGTGGCTCTGATGCCATTTTTAATTCCCAACCGCTCATACCACCAATATTCGCTTTGCCCTCGGAAGTCCTCATATTGGTTGCGATCATACCAACACAGATGCACCAAAACTCATCAGCACTACACTAGTTAAGTGTGATTAGGCGAGAGTAGTACTTGGATAGGTGACCCCTGAGAAATTTTAACCCGAGCAACCAAAAGCAAATATGTGAGCTCCAAGCGGATAATATTGGTGGTATAAGCAGTCGGGTATTACAGTAATAGATTCATAAACATAATAGATATACATAAGTAAAACAAAATTATTGGTGCACGCCAAAATGTATCACAATTAAACCTTAACTCGACTACCTTCCCGAGTACTAAAACGTCCCCCGACCCATACCCCTTATTGTTAGGATTAAGTGAGCCCTGCTAAGCATGGTTAATTTGCAATAATCTATGTCACAATGATTATTGAATATCAACAAGGGCTTTCCCCATCATAAGGGCCCATTGTATGTGGGGGACTCCTAAGATAGTACTATCACGCGCCTCCTAACAGGGTTAATGATTGTGCTCGTGCTAGGGCACAAAAGCAGGTAATATTGCACCATAAAATTATATTATGGTGTATGTATTCCACCTAAAACTTTAAGCAAAAGGGGTTCCTAAGACTCATCTGTGTATTGTTCTTGAAGTACATGCTCGGAATCTAAAGTTACCGACCAATAAGATTCCTAAGTTCATTTCATATGAATTAGAAGCCATTAAGTATTAATATATATCCACACAATGGGTGTTAAGTTTACTTTACTTGTTTTGTTGTTTCTTGTTACATATGTGTAAATAGGCTTTATGTCTTATTTTTTGAAGCCTTGTCTTATGTTTCATCTAAGTGTAAGTTCATACATAATAAATTCATATTATAACATTCATTATATGTATATTTTAGTTTCAAAACAAAAAAGTTTCAAATATTAACCATTTTGGTCCCTAGACTTTAATGTTTCTAAGTGAGTTAGTCAAGTAGAATAAATCAATTTTTATGTTATTTGAGCTCCTCTATTTGTTTTATTTATTTATTTTGAAATAGGGTTTTTATGTCGATAGAATAAGAATTCATTACATAGAAATTTTTGGGTAACTTAGTATGTGCTCATTATAGAAATTTTTGGGTAACTTAGTATGTGCTCATATTTTGTTTATAAATTATTTTAGGTATAAATTAGTCCCAAGGATATTAATATTATGATTGTAAAATTGGTGAGTTGGTTTTTATATTCTAAGCGCGTATTAGACCGCGTTTGGATGCGTTATGCAACATAGTTTTATAATTAATCAATTTTATTAATTTGAAATCATCGTTTATGTTTATGAGTCATATCTTACTGAAATATGTCAAATTATTTATTTTTTAGGACTTTTATAAATTTCCTTATAATCGTATTTTAACTATTCTGTATTAATGATTTTTTTGTTTAAACTGCAAGAAAACTCTATAAATGCTAATATTTTATTTTTAACATATGTTTATCATAATAAAGTCATTAGTACTAAAATTTCATATTCTAATTTATTCTTGTTGGTATTCTGATTTAACGCTCGTGGTTTGATTTTTAACTAGTTTTTAAGTTTGGGTTGACTTTGGCCAAATTTTGGCCATAGATTACTTCTATATACTACTTAGTAACATATTTAGGTTTTAGAGATTTTATGATTTTGGCACAAAAGCCTGTTTTTATCAGTTTTTAATATTTAGCATTCTTAATTTTGTATTTTTGTTAACTAAGCAAATATATTCTAAAAACTATGAAACTTAATTTATACTCATTTATTAACAATTTAAAACTACCAGAATTTTATATTTTCTAAGTTTTTATATTTTTGTAATTTTCGGTATTTATTCGATTAGTCCCATTAAATCCTCGTTAAGTCTTACTTTTGATATATGAAGCATTTTAGTTAAGCTTTTTCTTTCCCAGATCTATATGATAAATAACATCTAAATAACCTCAACTTTTTCGGTAAGTTATTTTTCTAACCCAATTTTTTATTTTTCTCAAAATGTATATTTTTGAGCTTATATACTTTTTGTAAAATGTAAAATACACATCCATAATTCATGAAATTTTGTATTTTACTTTTGTTAGTCATGATAAACTTCCATAAACATTTAAATCATGATTTTTAAAAACATTTTATAGACTTTACATTTTCTTGAAACCAGGTTTCTAGTATACTAGTTTTTATCAAAACCGTGCTTGTGATCAACGATGGTTACGTGAAAAATTCTATACTTTTCAGTTATTGAAAAACAAACTTTTATAGAGATTCATAAGATGTTGGACGTGTCATTGGGTTGGTTGTGTCACTATCGTGACGATACGCGATATTCCACGTGTTTTTCGGTCGTGACAAGTTACCTTATGTAAGATGTTATAGGACCATTAGAAAGGGTCAATGCAATAGTTTTACAACGAGGACACTCTTAGAACACTTTACATATTAAATAGGAAACCGGGTTATGATACTAAGAACACAAGTAAATGAGACAGAAGAAGAAAGATAATATTGTTTTCAAGAATGATGTATATTACTCTCAAATTATTTACAAGTGTTATAAAGCATAAAGATAAAGACAAGTACTTGAGACACTTTATACTATATCCTATAGCCAACCATACTTTAAAAGTCATCTGGAAACACTAATCTAGACTACAAGATCAATGTATAGTCAAAAGACAGATTGCCTTTTGACTTGTGACTATGACATGTCATAGCTCACATCCTAATATATTACAAAAAATATAAAAGTACAAAAGTATAAAAGTTACAGACAAAGACCTTAATCTATAGTTTGACAAAAGTATGAACTTTTCACTGACTCATCTAAGTTGGTGAGTCTTCACAGATGGCAGCGAAAAGTGGTTCAGCTTTTGTCAAAAGATGGATCAGAGAAAGCATGTCTTCTCTGTCTTCGAAAAAAATCTGTCTTTGGCTTCGGAAGACTTTGTCTTTGAAGCTTCGGAAGGCTTCATCTTTTGCTTCGAAATATATAGTATTTTGGCTTCAGAAGATTTTATACTTAGCATAATTTCACTGAGTTGTATAAAATCTTCCAAAATAACTTTCTTAATTCATGCATGCATGCTGAGAGCTCTTTGGTTGCATTAGTCTCTAAGAGTAATCCTTACAGAAATGATGGAGGGGGATGCAAGAGCTATTATGGGTGATTGGATAATAGAAAGAAACTTCCTATAATGTTAGATTATTCTAGGTTTTAGAATGAAAGAAAAGGAGTTGAAAGTTAGACAAAGTATAGGTGTGCGTATGTGCGATTATCTGAACTTGAAAGAGGTTACTGATCCTTTGAGTTGGATCAATTATGAGAAGCATCCAAGAGCTGAAATTATTGAGTGCTTAGAATTCTAGAATATGAATATGTTTTAAATGAGAATTGTAGGGAGAATTAGAGAGAGTTTGAGAATGATGTGAATGAAAAAAATAAAATATGTTGGGTGCTTGTGGGTGTGGTTTCAGCCAATAATGTGGGGGAAAGGGGGTGCAAATGGGTCTTGGATTCTGCAAAATTACATGGGTTCATGTGTGATTTTTGGTTGGTAAATCTGAAACTTAGATTTTGCAAGATTTTAAGTCCATCCATGTCATGCATTAAATTGGATTGTATGATGGTTGACTACCTAGGATTCTTATAGGATTTACCATCTTATATTTGAATTTTTCACTAGATTTTGGTACATACATGCATGCAAGTATATATGGTCATATGTGTATGAATGTGAGTGTGTATATATCGTAAGCATGTATGCATGCATAATATATGTGTGTGTTATGTATGCATGTATATGAATGCATGTAGTTATATATTAATATATATGTGTGTGTATATATGTATGTGTGTCATATGTATATATGTATGTGGTGTGTGTATGTATATATATGGGTGCGTGCATGTGCATGCACATGTATGTTAGTTTTGTCTTATTCTAGATTTAATAGGATTTGTAGTAGATTTTTAGTGGTTTTCGTGGGATTTCATAATTTTAAATGAGAAGCCTAGATAGTTATTGGTTAGTTGGAAGGCGATTTGATCATTATCATCATCGTCGTCGTCGTCGTCGTCTTCGTCGTCGTCGTCGTCGTCGTCGTCGTGTAAAGCCCCGTTCCCAGGCACCTCATAGTTGGTCATTCATTGCACATAAAACATATTAATATTCACTTCATAAAATAGACAGCGGAATTACGTTAGCAAAAGCCATTAACTATTTGTACGTATAATGTATGAGCACATATGAAAGTAAAGAACGGTTTTGAATGATAAGTGAAGTATTTTATTTATAAAACTAGAATTCACTCAGTAACGCTGACTTTTATGTATTTTTCAGTTGATAGGTGATTGTTGGTGAGGATGGCACGGGACAACTACTTGGTATTTTTGGGATGGCATCTATTTGTATAACAATGATATTTTTGTGATGTAATGCAAATTATGATATTTTGTAACAGTTAACTACATTGTATTATTTTGCAAAAGCGTTCATTAATATATGAAATGGTTTTGACTAATTTCTGCTGCGATGTTTTAAATAAATGTATGGTTTATGTGCGATGAATGACCAACTGTGAAGTGTCTGGTAACGGGGCCTTACAAGTTGGTATCAGAGCCAAAGTTTAAGTAAAATGGGTAAATATTTTCAAAAGAAACCTAAACTTAACTGAGAATGGGACAAAGGGAAGGGATGCCAGTCTAAATAGCCACGTGCAGTCAGGTATTTTCTTAAATGTTAACCGGTATTATGTGCGCATGTTATCTGATCTGTTTGTCTTTAATAGATTTAGATATTGATGTAGTCAGGTTAGGAAATGCTTGGGGTATGAAGAGTAAACTAAGTGGCTAATCACAACTGGCCACTGTAATTAAGGACTTACTATACTTAACATAAACTAAGATATTCCCTTGAATGACCGTGTTAGTGTTTGAATCTTATAGCGTGTTAGAGGATGGATGGTGGTAGATCTTCGAAGGCTTCTCGAGTTGGAGGTCGTGGTGGACGTGGTGCTGGACCACTGGTCACTTGGACCCCAGCCAAGGGCGTTGCCCCTTGGACCCCACTAGGGCTGCTGCCCCTAGCACACCGTTGTCAGGGGCTGCCGCCCCCGAACCCCCGTTGTTCCGCTCATCAGGCCCACATGGCCCAGTCCACTCATTCAAGCATGGACACCGGAGCGTCCTCTCACATTACCTCGAACCATGGTAAAATTTCATCTCCCTTATTTTTAAATCCTCAACCTATATTTGTCGGTAATAGTGAACGTTTACGAATAAAAGGATCCGATAATGGCTCTTAAAAACTCCTAAATTAAATATACAAACTTAACCATATCATCCACTCACCCTAAATTATTAAAGATTTGTTATCCGTCTAAAAATTTACAACTGACAATCTTGTTTCTGTGGAATTTGGCCCTTATGGTTTTTCTTTGAAGGACCTCAAGGATGGACGCCTCCATTCCTATCACAATAGCACCGGGGATCTTTATCCTTTCACACCTCCAGCTTTCACTCTTCTCTCGTCCTCGACGGTCATCCTATGGCATCATCGTCTTCGACATCCCAGCAACCATGTTTTGGATTATTTAAGTCGTTATTTGAATATTACTTGTAATAAGACAAAAGCTTCTTTCTTTGTCATTCTTGTCAACTAGCAAATAGTAATCGATTACCTTTTCATGATTCAAATTCTGTTACGTGTCAACCATTCGATATAATACATTGTGACTTATGGACCTCACCCATCCCAAGAAACTCGGATTATAAATATTACATGGTTTTAATTGACAACTACACCCATTACGTATGGGTGTACCCTTTAAAATACAAAATCCGAAGCGTTTCCCAATTTTGTAAAATTCTACATGTTCATAAAAACCCAATTTCAAACCCGCATCAAATCTTTTCAATGTGATCTTGGCGGTGAGTTCGACAACAATCATTTTAAAATTTTGGTCAACAAAATGGCTTGGTTTTTTGGTTCACTTGTCCCCAAACGTCTCAACGATATCATTCGTGCTTTACTCATTCACGCACACCTCCTTCCACTTTTTGGGTCAAAGCTTTGCATACCGCCACTTACCTTCATAATATTTTACCCACCAAACGTCTCCACTTTAAAACACCCGCTTTTGCCCTTTATCGCTGCCATCCAACTTATGACCACCTTCGCGTTTTTGGGTGTGAGTGCTACCCCAACCTCTCCACCATACAACCACATAAATTGTCTCCACGATCTACCTGGTGCATATTTTTAGGCTACCCGCCCGACTTTAGGGGATACCGGTGTTACGATCCAACAACCAGTCACGTCCATATTTCACGACATGTTACCTTTGATGAAACTTCCTTCCATTCCCTGAACCTGTTACACCACATTCTTACAATTTTATATGATGATCCACCCTTGCTTTACCACCAGTCACTACCACCTTTTGCAACACAGCCACAAACCCATACCCACCTACGAACCATACCCCCACTATACCACCCACACCATCTGCCCCATCTTCCTCTACGGCCCACTCTCCACATCCTCAGCTCAACACACAACTAAGCCCACCACCCACTCCGGCCAATGCAATAACACACCGACCCCACCTCCCGTTCATTCCAACGACCATCCCATGCAAACCCGCTCTAAATATGGTATAACCAAAACAAACCCAAAATATAACCTTGCCACCACTACCAACATCTCACCCGTACCCACATCTTACCTTAAGGCATTAACGGATCCTAACTGGCTACGAGCCATGAATGATGAATATAACGCTTTGCAGGATAACAAAACTTGGGATATGGTTCCATGGCTAGCGGATCATCCGTTTATACGTGCCATGTGGCTTTTTCGACATAAATTCAAGTCCGATGGCTCTTTAGACAACTCCTTTCTCAAACCAGAACAACTCTGAACGTTAGGGAAGATAAGGGAGGATCACATGAGTGAACTGCAGGCATGCGTGGGACTTTAGGACAGGACTCCGTAGATTTTCACTTTCCGAATCCACTTGTCGCCTTCCTGAGTATAAAGCAAGGTTGTTGTGTAATGGGAAGTCAAAAACAGTGGTATTGATTGTATGGAGACCTTTAGTCTGGTTGTTAAGCCGGCTATGATCCGTACAGTGCTTTCTTTAGCGGTCACACACTCTTGGCCAATACATCAATTGGACGTCAATAATGCTTTTCTACATGGTACTCTTCAAGAAACCGTGTTATGCAACAACACCCGGGTTCATTCATCCGGCTTATCCGGATCATGTTTGCTGGTTACGTAAGTCTCTTTATGGTTTGAAACAGGCTCCGCGTGCATGGTTTAGTCATTTTTCATCATTTCTCTTCACTTTGGGATTTCAAGGGAGTCGTTGTGATACTTCCTTGTTTACATACACCAATGGATCTCACCAGGATTACTTTTGTACGTAGACGATATCATACTCACCGCATCGGACCCCAATTTGTTACAACGCATCATTGGTCATCTCTCTTAAGAATTCGCCATGTCCGACCTGGGTCCTTTACATTATTTTCAAGGCATAAAGGTTACTCGTGAACATAACTCCTTGTTTCTTTCGCAACACAATACGCTCGGGACATACTTCATAGGGCCAACATGACTACATGCAAACCATGCAACACACCAGTGGATACCAGTTCAAAGTTGAGTGCCACCGATGGATCCCCGTTACCCGATGGAACAATGTATCGTAGCCTTGTGGGAGCGCTGCAGTATCTTACATTTACTCGTCCTGACATTACTTATGTCGTGTAATAATTATGTTTATTCATGCATGCCTCGTGACTCCCACTTCAATTTCATGAAGGGGCTACTTTGCTACATAAATGGTACACCTCATCTTAGGCTGCGTATATCTTCCTCTCTAGGTCGGTCATTAACTACTTATTCTGATACTGATTAGGGCGGGTGTCCGGAATCAAGCTATTGCATTTTTCTTGGGGATAATCTTATCTCCTGGTCCTCCAAGAGGCAACCTACCATGTCTCGGTCTAGTGATGCTGAATATCGCGGGGGGTCCGCAATGCTGTTACTGAAGCAACATGGTTACGAAACTTGCTCGCTGAGCTTCATGTCCCGGTTCAAAAGGCAACAGTGGTTTATTGTGATAATGTTTCTGCGGTATACTTGTATGGCAACCCGGTTCAACAATTGTACGAAGCATATCGAAATGGACATCCATTTTGTTCGTAAAAAGGTTCAAATTGCCACATTCGAGTTCTTCACGTTCCATCATCACTGCAGTACGCTGACATTTTTACCAAAGGCCTCCCACGCTACTTTTTTGAAGCATTTCGGTCCAGTTTAAACGTGTGTTCACACCCACGTTCAAACTGAGGGGGACTATTAGCTAGACATATTATTTACATAATTATCGACATATTCTTGGAGCATATCTTCATATTCTTTGATAGTTATCTCTTACCTTATTTAGTGGAGTTGGTTAGAGTTTGTTAGCATTATATAAGGATTCTTATTATTATGAGATGATCATCAAATCAATACAAACCATGAACACTTTCAGCTAGGTCGCCTTGCTTTGATACCATAAGAAGGGAGTGAGAAAATAACTAAATGAACTATGACAGAGAATAAAACACTCAATATATAGGAGTGAAAAACCCGGAGAAAACTAAGTTGGGTCATTGATAATTACAAAACAATATTACACTACCGTTAACAAAGTAGAAGTCACATGACCAGTAAAGACAAGCCTCAAATAGTCCATAAGATAATTAGTTTACAGATGGTTTAAAAATATAACTATATCTATACAAATATATAAGAGTTGTTGCATTTGATGTTTTCTCACTTATGCACTTCTTTACAATTGTAAGAGCGAAGTTCTTATCATCATTTATATTCCTTCGCCGTTATAAGCTCAAATATTGACAGATGCATTTTTAATTTTCCTAAAACTACTATTCAAAAATTAAATATTACAAACTAAAACTGCATACTTGTAAAATATAATCATGCTTTTACCCATACATGGTTTTCTTTGGTATTATAGTTCACTACATGCATTATGTACGTAACAAACATTATGGTGACTAATAGTCACACACATATTACAATTGTTAATAGAAGATAACAAGGTTTTTCATAGAAAAAGTAATATTTTTTATCGAGCATCCACCGCGGTGATAGTTAACTCGTTGATTGAACCAGTTGGATTAGTACTTCCAGAGAAATTAGCAACCAATAAATCACTATCCATGAAATATGCTGGCTGCTTAGGTTGGGGCAATGCACGCTCACCGTCTAACATCATAATTACTGATGACATGTTTGGCCTGTCCCCTGCATTTTGTTGTACACATAACAAACCAACTTCAATCGATCTTAAAACTTCAGCGGGTTGGCAAGATTCATGTAAAGTTGCATCAATTAATTCCATTGATCTGCCTTCATTATAAAGATTCCATGTCTGAATATGACAACATACTTAAGTTAGATGACTAGCTAAAATATAAAAGGTGCAGTTTTGGACTAGTGAACTTACATGTCCCATAAGATTATTGCAATGCTCTGGTTGGGTGAACCCCCTATTTCTCTTTCCACTCACTATCTCCAACACCATGACACCGAAGCTAAATACATCTGACTTCATGGAGAATATACCATCTATTGCGTATTCAGGAGACATGTAACCACTACACGGAGTAGAATATGTGCTTTTAAGAGAAAACTTAATACTTGGTGACAAAGAAAGAATGAATAGTTGGTTCGCATGTCTTACTATGTACCAACAACTCTTTCTGTATTTCCTTGGCTCTCGCTTCCACCAACACTTCTAGCTATGCCAAAGTCTGATATCTTAGGGTTCATATCTTGATCAAGTAAAATGTTGCTAGCTTTAAGATCTCTATGAATGATCCTTAATCGTGAATCTTGATGTAGGTAAACAAGTCCGCGAGATATTCCTTTGATGATATCAAAGCGTTTTGACCAATCGAGAAACATGCTCTGTGCTTTATCTGCCAAATAGCTTTGGTTAGTTACTTGTGGTTTCTTTAACAAAGAGTGAAATAATATAAGATGCCGACCAAAAATAAACGAGTCTAAGCTTTTATTTGGCATGTACTCATAGATCAACAATTTCTCATCTCCATGTATGCAACATCCAAGAAGCTTAACAAGATTTCGGTGTTGAAGTTTCGAAATGCATATGACTTCATTCTTGAACTCATCAAGACCTTGACTGGAATTCCTAGAGAGACGCTTCACTGCAACATGTTGTCCATCTTCTAAGACACCCTGAAGATTTACCACTTTACAAAGTGAAAGGTGCCTTCATATATATATAAATTCGATTATTATAGAAATGTTAAATAGTTAAAAACTATACAACTGCTTAAATCTAGTTTCTACCTTATAAACCGGTCCAAATCCACCCTCTCCGAGTTTATTGTCAGATGAAAACTTAGCAGTGGCATTAGCAATTGTAGAAAAGCTAAATAATGGAAGTTCAATGGCTTCTTCTTGGCTTTTAGAGACATCCAGTATAACCCCTGTACATTAGAAAAACAGACTTCACACTTGGATGATGTGTTAAAAATATACCAATTCACAATAAATACTAGTGTAATTTTCCTTTCTCTAGGATTCCACAGCTTGTTTAATAGTCAAAACATCTATTTCGATATAAATTTTCTTTTCTTCCTAATAACTACTTGATTATTTGAGGATAAATCTTACTAAAAATCTATCTATAAGAACATATGGTTCGTTAGACTGTGACCTCATTGTAGTTTCACACTGGGTACGCCCGTGGACGACAAGTTTGCTGGTGAACATGTGTGCACTTTTACCTTCAGGATGACTGTTGTTTCTCTGTTTATACCACAGCCATGAAGTGGTGAAGCCTATAAGAAGAACTCCCGCAAAGACTACAGGTAAAATGATTTTAATCTTTGATCCTCCTTTCTTTACAGGATTGATTGTGTAGCTGTGTAATATAAGTATAGCAACAAAGGTAATTTGTAAGGGTGCAAAAACAATGCAAAAATATTGTGCTTTTACTAGGAATTACATATTACCTAATTCAGAGGAAGCCATTCTTACAAAAATATCCATACCACCTGTACCTTCCGGATACACTCGGATGTCTGTAAGTTCATCAAACCAAAGCAAGCAGACTCTGCCTTCGAGACTGGGGTCAGGATTTGTATATGCCATGCAGGTACAGTTCTGTAAGCATCGCGTTTCACATTCTTGCATATCCATGCTCATGTTAAACCAGCTATTATGTGTGTCTGGCAATTTACATTCGAGTATTTGATAAATGTTTCTGACTCATTTTTACAATCCAACGGTGTTCGCCTAAGACAACCACCTGACCAATCAGCATTTTCCCAACTCTTTTTGTTTCTTGGCATAAATTTTGTGTCATCCAAGCAAGCACAAGTCTGGCCGGTCATACTAGAGACGCAGTTTCCATACGCGTTACAAATGTTGTATGTATCACAGAGATCTTTAGGGAATGACGCACCAAGTTGCCAGTTGTCACTACCTTCTACCCAGCCCCAGCTTTCTAGTTTCCCAGAAGAACTTAAGGTAATCCTCATTAGCGTAGAACTGTTTTCATGATTATATGCATAAGACACCTCCCTTTCATTCATAATTACATCGTATCTAAAAGCCAAGTTCCTGCTGAATGATGAAATCCCTTTAAACTGTTGATTTCTCCATGGCCCTACGCGGAATTTGACCAGAGAACCTTGTTTTAGTTTGTCTTGAGGATACCTGTGTTTCTCAGCACCCCATGTAAATTCACCTACAACAGGATCTTGACCACTCTTCCATGATGATAATTGCCATTCGATGCCCCTCGAGTAATCATTCCCTATCTTCATTCCAGGAAGCCAGTGTTCTGTTGGGTAATCAAAACTCTGCCAGAGAACCGTCTCATGTTGGTCCATCAAGACCAGATTTCCTGTATCGCGAAGTTTTGCAGTTGCATTCATTATTCTGTTGTTGTGTTCGATGACCAGATCACGCTCATGTTGCTGAAAAGGACGAGAGTTCCTCGATCAGTGACTTTTAACACGAGTGCTGATGTGTTGGCAAGCGGCTGCTCGTGGTTAGCAACCCAAACCAGTGTTGTAACAGTGATCTTTTTGTACCGAATACCAAGATATCTATGCTCAGAGCTACCTGACTCAAAAAATCCCAGTTCAAAAATTCCATTGTCCGAGGCTAATGTGTCTCCGTTTGTCAGGAACCGAGAATCTGAAATGGCTTTGAGTTCAACCGAGTAGCTTCTGTGAAAGAATAGTGAACAAAAAAGAAGAAGAAACATGGTTGCTGTCTGCATTGAGATATTAGCTTGTTTTTAGGAAATGTTGCTTTAGTAAGGTGAGTGATATGTGAATTATAATAAAGCTAAAATTTCCAATATGGGGACCAACGACTTTTGTTCCTAAGACTAGTGTGTGTCCATTCTTTAGACCACTCTTGGTTGACGATTATAGATTTGCGATTACTGCCTATTGTGTCTCCACCATTGTGTTTCCAATAAATATAAATAATATATTTATTTAATATAATTAAAAATAATACAATTAATACTTTTGTCTGTAACTACAATTACAACATTAAAATTGTCGTTTACAGATTGTAAACTGATGATCACAAATGTTAGTAGTGTAAACTACAAAATTAAAGGCGTGTGAATTTAGGATATGTATTTTAATTCATACGTTTGAAAGTGTCAATAGTCTAACCTTATACCAGAAGATGGAACCTCCCAAAGGACCCAAACTTCCAATCTCCATAGAAGGTGGACCCAAATCTTAATTGTTGGTGGTCCCTACACATGTCTAAAGTTGAAATAAACAAGCATGGTTCTTTGATCACATAAATAAATAATTAATTGAACAAATCAACATATGCCGGTCAACGAGAAAACAAATTTATTAGTTGAAAATTCCTTCTAATTAGTTTATTCCAGCGTTTCGTGGCCGGAGTGTGATTGTTTTTTCCTGCGCAATGTAAGAAAAGTTCGGTCCTTATCAGTTAAGTTCGTTAAAATAATAAAACGGAACACCGATACTTGTTTCGTGTCACATCCCGGCGGAAGCCTGAAGTGTTTTGGATGTGACTTGCTTGTTTGGAACGCATTGATTATAAGAAGTCAATTTTTAACACATCAACACATATCATAACATAACATAATACATTAATTTAAGTTAGGATTACATCATAAATATAAGTAATCAAAATTTGACATAATCCTATTACAGACATATTATTTAGCTACTACATTTTCAAAGTCGATATATCATTAAATACAACCAAACCTTAAATAATAATCTGATAATTCATTACTGTCATAACATAATTCATAAGATCAGATAATATAGCATCACAACACTAATCCTGTTGGTGCAGGAAATATTTTCCTAAGTAGCGTTACCTATATTATCCAACAGTTCCACATCCGAATTAATGGTTGTATCACAAATGACAGTATATCTCAAAAATCTCATAATAATGCATCAACTATGATTTCCCCAAAAACTTTATAGACACCAAAACGGGGCTATGAGTCTCACCTCTTACTCCAATGGATAACCTATAAAAATCAATTTATAAGTTAGATACAAAATTTTCTTTAATATTTTCAGAACCTCAAAATGGAAGAAATTTCAAAAAGTTTAATAGTAACATTATCAGATAATATTACTATAAAAATTCCAACTTCCATGTTATAATTTGTTATAATTATTACAAATTTATCATAAATCATTAAAAATAGCTACTGCCGTCCATAAATTTCCAAATTTTTTCCGAATATTATTCCAATAATTCTTATCACTTCATAAATTTCTGATATCTAACTCATTGTCGGTATTGTTCTGTAATTTTTTCAATAATCTCAACATTTAGCAAAAATAGCTATACAACTCCAAAAATTATAAAACGTATACATTCTGTTGGTTTCAAACCATTATAATTTAAGTGAATTTTTTGATATTTATCATACTGTTTAATTATTTCTTTTGATTTTTCCATTTACAGATTATATAAAAATACATATCTTAGTCATAAAAGGAATTAAATTACGAAATTAATTCTGGAGCTCCTATAACATATGAGAATCATTAAATAATTTTCCTGGAATTTTATCGGATTTGGTTCTTTCAATTGATAATTTCCTTTCATTTACTTTAAATAATTTGTATAAATATTTTACTTATTATATTTTTACCAAAATTTATAGAATGGTAATTTAGTATTTTATAAAGATTTGTTAATGTTTATTCTCACAATCACAGTCATTTAGGTATTAATCTATTTAACCAAGTAAATTGTGAAATAACATATATTTTAAACCCTTTATTTATATATTTTGTTTCTATAAATCTTCAAACTTTCTTAAAGACTGATTTTTGTTGAAAATCAAAGTTTTTGTAAGATTTGTGATTAATTCTTATGAGGCAAAACCTAAGGGTTTAAGTTTTATGTATGTTAGATACATACATAGTTTATAAAATTTTTAATCAATCAAGTTGATTAATCTAAACTTGATTTTGATAAAGAAAAGGGTGAAGGATGGTTGATGAGACTCCTAAGCTCTTGAGATCCAAACTTGAGGTGAATGTTCTTGAACTTGGAGGATGTTCAAGGTGTTTAGATGATGTTGGAACCGAGATATATCAAGATATGATGGTTTGGGTTGTATGAAAACCGAGTGTTGTTAATGATGAACCGATAGAAGGAGAGGAAACCAAGAGATTAAGGAGGTAGTGGTGGATGTTATCGATGGAGTGGTGGTGTTTCAAAGAAGCCGAGTGTTAGGACCGTGTACGTACGGAGTACTAACTGATTCAACGTGAAACCAGATCAAATAGTGCGGAATCCTATTTGATTGGCGATCCAATTAGGGAGAACGTTAATCCGATCAAAACTAACGATTAGAATACATTAAGAATTGATTAGAAGTGATTAGAAACGTTTTATGAAGTTGGAAGGGACTCTCTGGACAAACAGGGACGGCTAGGGTTAAGAATTCTCGAAGTGTTACGTTTTTCCACGAATTAAGTGGTATTTATAGGTTACAGTTTTCATTCGTACGACTGAGCCATGCGTATGGCTCAGTCGTGCATCTGAGTCGTACGATTGATTCATTCGCATGACTGAGTCAGTCTTATGACTCAATCGTGCGTTTGGCTCAATCACCTGGTTCAGTCATGCGACTGGCCCATTCGCATGGTCCAATCGTGCGACTGAATCATGAGACTTAGTTAAACATATTCCTGAACTTTTAACGATACAGAACTATGTCTAACACTGTATACCTATATAATATATTCACATAAGCATGTAATAATCATCATATAATAGATATAACATTCAATAACCAATAAACTTTCAACGAAGAGTTTCATACATATATCAAACATTACATCAGTGTAACAAAATGAAAGTTAATTACATTTAAGCTGACTAGAACTAGAACTAGGGACATGTGTACCAACAAACTCCCCCTTGGACCTAGTTTATCTATCTTTGACTTCCTTGGTAAACTCTTCGTATCTCTTAACTTGTTCTTCTCTTGAACCCCAGCATGAATATCAAATACAAAGCATAAACTTATAACATTTGAAACTGAAGTGCTTGCACGATATCCCGCGTATCAAAAAATAGTGGCCACTTGTATAATGTGTAACATCAGCTGCAGACAAGTTTGTGAGCCATATTAGGTCAAATACCCTTATTGTCTCTAACGTCCCCTCCCGATCCAAAACTAGGTCTTCTGAGGTAGGGTCAACCTCTGTCTTATGAATGAACCTTTTGGGCTGGTGAGGTTTGAGTTGACCCACCTCGTATGGTTTCCCTTTTCATTGCCTTCTCGAACCATCCCGATATCTTTCCGGAACATCTAAAGGAGGTTCTAGTTGGCAAGACGGTTAGCTCAAATCCAGGGAGAGTTTCAAATCGTGTGGTCTGAAATACTCTATGCCCTCTCTTCTCTGACAGCATATACATTGACGTCCTCAAAATACGCCTAACTTATGATCTTACTAGACCCTTCTGATGCTTCTTTACCTTGTAGAGCTTGGTGTAGGCGTTTGACTTTACAAGCTTCGTTGTTTCTTCATTTCCTCCAGGCAGCTGCCCACTCAGCCCTTTTGGTTGCTAGATCAGCATCATCTACCTGAGGAACTTCTTCTGTAGCTTCTTTTACAGCTATCTTTCTTCAACTTTATCGAATGCACTGCTGCAAAATGTTTCTCCCAGATCTGGTAGTACTTCTCCTTCGGCGTTAGTATACTGGGGATAATGGTTAGGAGTCACATCCTCGATCTCACCTCATCAACATCTTGTAGTTCCTCATCACTGACTACGTTGACTTCAGCATCCTTCACCAATTCATCTGGATTTAGACTGAACAGTTCGGCAATCTGTTCATCTGTCATATCATGGATTATATCTCCCTCTTTAGGTGTGTAGCTGACCGAGCGATATACAATCCCTTGCAAATCAGAATCATTGTCAATGAGTCTTGATTTTTCGAAGGGGTACCACATCATGCTCGTCAGCCTGTTTAGTTAAACCTGTTAAAGAAATAAGCAAACACAATAAGAGTTAGTTACATGATGATATGACAAATGGCAGTTCAACTTTCATTTATATATTTAAATAAACATTGATACATGATTTCAAGAACAAAAGTTTAATAACATATAGACATCTAAGCTTTAATTTTGCCTGAATCATGGTCGGGTCTTTTGCAGATGGAGAGGTAGGTGGGGCAGACGATGATGCTCCTTGGTCTTATCTCTTCTTCGTTCTTTGCTCTTGACCATGAGCAGAGGTAGATGCAGCTGCATCTCCTTCATCGTCCTTATCATCATCCTGCCTACCTCTTGCTTCTCCATCACATTCCATCATCATCATCATCACTGTCATCATCTCATCATCATCTTCATCATCATCTCCATCATCATCTCCTTCACCGAGCTTCAGAGGATCATCCTTAGATCCATTGAGTTGGAGCATGATCTTCTTGTTTGCAGCTTCCAACTCCACCAGCTTCTTGGTGACTCCTCTTTATGCTCTTGGAGTTGAGCAATCTGCTGTGCCTACTGTGAAATCTGCTGAGCTTGAGAAGCATTGAGCTCCCCCAGCTGACGTAACTGAGCGGTCTTTTCTTTATCAGCAGCTAACAGCTTCAGCACCATTCTGTTCAGTGCTGCCAGCTGTTCCTCCACTCCAATGGTGGGAGGGATGATGCAGTGGGGAATTTGGTGTGGGATGATGGTCCCACTTGGTGGACTGGTGGTTGTAGCAGTGGCTGTGGTGAATATGGGTGGTGGAGAATGAATAGGTGGAGAGGTATGGGGGTGGCTGTGGTAGTGGAGTAGTGGTGGTAGGTGGTGTAGTGGTAGAGAGTGGTGTAGTGGTAGAGGTGGATTAGTGGTAGCGGTGGTGGTATGAAATGTGATCTCGACCGATTTCCCCTTCTTACCGTAAGGCTGCGCCTCCCTCTTCTTCCGAGTCCCCTTCGACCCGGAGGCTCCCCCTAGGCTACTGGGCTAGTCTGGGGTGTATGATGGATCTGAAATAGCCTCCCCAGACCCCCTGGACGTCCACCACCGTCCTAATCCCCCTCTCGGTGGCAACCACCCGGCTGCCCACCGCCCGAGTCAGCGGCTCCTCGTCCGACACCTCCTCCTCCAGGCTGGAAGTCTGATGGATCCCGCAGTCTCTAAATCACCTTGTTGAGATGGTGGAGATGTAACATTAGCAGTAGTGGTCTGAGTATGAGAAGGACCTGTATCTCCACCATCACCACTATCATCAGAGTCATCATCATGTAAAGCTATCTGCTCTGTATCAGACTAACTGTCATCGTGGCGCCATTTCGCCTAGCTGGCGCCACATAGTCCGACCCGGGTCAGATGCCCGAATAACCTCCTTACCAGGGCTTCACTTGCTTGCCCCGGTACACGTCCTACGCCCCAGTGTTGTGTCATCCATCACCTCGAGGACAACAGCCCTCCTTCTCCTTGGGCAGCGAGGGGAGCTTTTGATCTATAATCATCTGCAGAAAGCGTGGGTACATGCAGAGGCTTCTTTCCCCTTCGCCTCGATGTTCTCCACCAAGTAGGTGAAGATCATCATCGAAAAGCTGAATGGATGATTCAGCACCAATGCCACGTAGGCGTTCTGCATCTGGTCGGAGAGCTCGTCGAAGCCACCCTTCCTTGAGGCGATGCATCTCAGCAGTACATGGGCTATGTATTTGAACTGGGCGCACAAGTTGCTCTTGTTAAGCATACTTGCATTGATGTACCTGGAGTACTTAGCCCTCATAAAGCACCTCGAACAGTAAGGGGAGGTATCGAGTGGACAGTTAGCATCATCCCCGAACTCTAACACTGTCCTGATATCTTCCTCTAAAATCTCTATGGCCTCCCCAAATATGGAACTCCTGATACGATGGGCTTAGAGGACCTGTCAACTACAGCGCTTTCCCAGAAAGCCTGCTGGACTGATCTGTAAGGTGTGCACTGTGTCGAGATAGCTCGGAATATCCTCGATCGACGTAGAAAAGAAATAATGCCGGCAAACTCCGCAGCATTGCGGGATGAGAGATCAAGATGAGCACAGATGTTGTGCTTAGTGCTCATCGTCCACCGACTCGCCATCTGTGACACAAAGTAAATAAACATTAGTACGTGTCAAAGAATTCCATTTTTGTTTCCATGAACTTGAAAATTTGTTCAGTCGTGCGACCCAGCTGAGCGACTGAGATCTAGTCGTGCGAATGAGCTGTGGGACTGAGATCTAGTCGTGCGAATGAGCTGTGCGACTGAGTTCTAGTCGTAGCGAATTATCTCATACGTAAGACTGAGTCATACGACTGGACTTGTCGTATGTTCTCTCATGCGTTTACCTCAGTTGTGCGATTGAGCTCATACGCATGGTTCAGTCGTGCGATTGGACCATTCGTCCATCTCAGTCGTGCGGTTGAGCCATTCGCATAGTCAGTCGTGCGATTGAAGTTCATCAGGGGTCCAATCGCATGTCCGACTATTTGTTCATTCAAATTCAATTTTTTGAGCAATACTTGATGTTAAACGTTGTGGATTGCCTCATTAGGTTCGCAGATGACCGACTAAACCCCTAATAACTTTAATTTGATCAAAATGCTTAGTTTTAGTGGTTTATTAATCACTTTAAGTTCGGTTAACATGAGGTCATAATTTCGATCTCTTAGACGTGTAGTAACTGATTTTTCGTACTAACATTGTCGTGCAGTACCTGTATAATCAAAACAAAACGTCAGAGAGCGTCAAAGATGGTCTATAAAGATTTGATGAATTTTTAGCAATAAGAGTTTGTGTCGTGCGTCTGAGAGGCGACTGTGACCGACTCCCCCTCTATTTATACTAGGCAACCTTCAATCGTGCGACTGAGCCTAGTCGCATGATTGATTCGTGGTCTGAGCTTCAGACATGTGACTCGTCCATACGGTCACCTCCAATCGTACGATTGAGTGTCATTCGTGCGACTATCACAGTCAGTCACCTTCAATCGTGCGATTGGGTTCATTCGTATGGTCCAATCGTATGACTGGTCCATACTCATGGTCCAGTCATGCGAATGGGTCATACTTATGAAATTTTGACTTTTTGACCCTTTGCCACTTAGCCCTTATAATAGTAGATAAAATATTTGAGCAGTTGATCATCTCAGACATATCATTTTAAATTAAAACCTTTGATCACCTCAGACGTGATCCATTTATCCAATTGATCACCTCAGACGTGATCCATTTATCCACCTGATCACCTCAGATGTTACCATTTATCCACCTCATCATCTCAAACATGATCCATTTATCCACCTGATCACCTCAGACGTGACCATTTATCCACCTGATCACCTCAGACATCCTTTTACTTTTTTCAGAAAAAGTGATTCAAGACTAACTTTAAGTTCATTTTGTGACATTCACAGAGGTGAATAACATAGCACAGTCCGACACTGACACACTTTACAAATAACTTGAAAACTAACTAAGTAACAATAAACATGTTTTTATGATTTGTTAGGTAGGGTTAGAATAGCCTATTAGCATTAATATCATTTCTAAGACAGATTCATATGGAATCAGACAGGCATAAACACATTACTTGGAACTTTTATATATATATTGAAATACAAACTAACATATTTTCATATCACAGTTTTTTACTCAACTAAGACTTCTAAGCTCTAACCGGAAATCATGCTTGATCTGATATGTAACACAATTGATTTTGAACATCAGGCAGTAAGCCGACGATTGTCGTATACTTGTCTACTTAAATCCATACAATAGATTTTTGACACACATCAGTGATTAATTAGGTGAATTAGATCGACAAGTATTTGTGTGTCCCACAGTTATATGGTAATCAACCTTCCTCAGGAGATTTTTGAGCGGTCTGGGGATAAGAAGATTTTGGTTCTAAGAGCTTCCAAAGAGATGCAAAGCCTCAGGTCAGTGCCATCGCACAGAAGAGAGCACAAACAGCAATGAATTCTTAGAACGGATAGGTTATGCTAAGCCTCAGGTCAGTGCTATCGCATAGCAGAGAGGCGCAAGACCTATCTCTTCTTAGACCAATATATTATAATATACATTTCAGCAGTGACTGTTGTCATCTTTTGCTCTATTTTTTCAGGTCTTTGCACACATTTATGGCATTCAATTGCTCCTCACCCCTTATTGGAAATTGATGATTGTGCATACCAGGGATACTATGGTAACCCCAAACTTGTTGATTGATTTAATTTTAATTTGAATCACCAACGGTTCTACTAGTCTATTGTGTTGAATCTACCGACACTCGTATAATGAACTAGCACCTCCCTAGATCGACTTTCTCCGTGTAATTACAGTACACAAGCGTACTATCATATTCCTAATTTAGACTTAGAATTCTTTGACTAACTTTTTTGTTATTTAATCAAACTAAAATTGCAAAATTGAAAATCTTTTTGTGTTCCAAGTACACACTACGCTGTATACTATCACTTTCATAGTGTTGAATCACATTCTTAATATGTTGTTTTTTCCTTCTAGCTTATCTGCCATTCCCCCTTTTTTTAAAGTAAATAAATACTGAAACTAAACTAATCTCCCCCTAAAATTCTAAAACAGAAAATTTTCGTGTTTTGGATTTTAAGACAGGAAATTGAAATAAGATAAATAAAAGAAATAAAAAGAAAAAAAAAAAATTTAAACAAGTGTCGGACTAAGCATGTGTCTCTTCTAGAATGACGTCACTTTTCTTTTTCACTCCGTTGACCTCTAACAGATAGAAAAATCTGGTTTATCAAGGTTTAGTGTAGAGGTCGGCACGTTGAAAATCCGTGTTTATTTTAACCACATCAATTAATTGTTTTTCATAGCAATCACGTATGAAATGATACTTTATGCCAATGTGTTTTGTTTAGGGTGTTGAACAGGATTTTTAGTTACAGCTATGGCACAGAGTTATCAACAAATATAGGGTATTAGAAAATTGTAAACCGTAGCCCCGCATTTGCTGTTGGATCCAAATGATGTGAGAGCAGCAACTGTAGCAGCAACGTATTCAGATTCACATGTTGACAAGGCAATATATGTCTGCTTCTGCATTGCCAGGCGACTAATCACCTTCCAAGAACGGACACCCTGCTAATGTTGACTTGAAGTTCATCTTGCAGCCGCCGTAGTCTGAATCACTATAACGCAGTTAGCTTAAAGTCATCATGAGGATACCACAACCCCAGTGTTGGAGTACCCTTCAGATAATGAAAAATCCTTTTCACTCCGATCAGATGATTTACTTTTCGTGTTGCTTGATATCTTGAGCACAGACATGTGGCGTACATGATATCTGGACGCGGGAGCAGTGAGATACATAAGAGATCCGATCATCCAAGATACATAGTGGCATCCACCAAATCCCCATTCTCATCAGGTGCCACATCATGGTTTGTGGCAAGTGGGGTACCGGAAACAGTGACATTTTCCATATCAAATCGACTCAGAATGTCCCAACATACTTAGTCTGATGCAAAAAATAACCGATAGGTGTTTGATCCACCTGTAATCCCAGGAAGAACTTCATCTCTCCATGGCACTCATTTCAAATTCTTCCTTCATCACAGATTCAAATTCTTTACATAATTCTTCGTTTCGGGAACCGAAGATTGTCATCCACATAAATCTACACCATTAGTAAATCCCATCTCTCTCTTTGATAACAACGTGCAGTCAATCACACCTCTACGAAAACCGTTTCAACAGGTGGGTAGAGACTTCTCACACAAGCTTGAGGACCTAATGTAGCCCATACAGAGCCTTATCCAACTTATAGACTCTGTCCTGATGATAAGGATCTTCAAATCCCTTGGTGACTGACGTAGACTTCTTCACGGATTTCCCCTTGAAGTAATGCACTTTAACATCCTCTGATAGACCTTGATCTTCATGTAGGATGCATAGGCCAGAAAGATGCGAATAGCTTCCATTCGTGCCACTGGTGCAAACAACTTCATTGTAGTCGACTCCTCGACTTGTCTTAAGCCTTGAACAACCAATCTTGCCTTGTTTCTGATTACGACACCTTGGTCTCCTTCTTGCAGCGTAGCACCCATTTGGTGCCAATCACTTTCACTCCTTTGGGCCTGTTAACGAGTGTCCACACGCCAAGCTTCTGAACTGTAGCAGCTCCTCCTGCATAGCGTTGACCTGGCCTCATCCTTCAGGGCATCACTGACGTATTTGGCTCGACTTGAGATATAAAACATTTGAAGCCCTGTCATTCACGTAGCCCTTTTCCATAATTACAGCATAATCAGCAAGTAGAGCTGATTTCTCATCTGCACACCGGATTGAAGATCCCCGATGATAGTCTCCGGGGGATGATTTTACACTGATCCTAGTCTAGGTGTCGTAGGAACGACAACTTCAGTATCAAGATTTGTGATGACAGGTTCAGTATCTGGATTCCTTGATTCATGTTCAGCATCTATGAGCTTCTATCCTGATTACGTTATGCTCATTGCTTGTCTCAACTGCTTCTTCATCGTCTGATGACTCATCACTCTCTCCCTAAGCAGCTGCTGAATATCCCGAAGCCCACTAGCCGGTGCCGTATTGCTGATATCCAGATTCGGTGTATTTAGGACATCTTGCATCATCTGGAAGCATCTCTTCATCTGAATCTATCTATCTGAGGAAGTTGAATGATTTGAAAAAGCCATCATAGTCGAAGAAGACGACGGACCTTTTCCAGCAAGGGGGATGGTGTATCGTTGCACATCGACGTTGCACCACACTTCTACCTACGTTGAGTTGTTATAAACCCGTTTGTCTGGTATGCTATATCCAAGAAAGATCCCCTGATCTGCTTTCCGCTAACTTGCCCTCTCGAAGTTCCAGATACTCCAGGTTAGGTTTGCGCTTCTGAAGCAACTCATAGCAAGTCTTCCCATGCCGCTTGACTACTACACACGATTAAGCGTGTAGCACACATGAAATAGCTTCATTCCAGAACTGTACTAGCAGTTTTGAATCTGCTAACATAGTCCTTGCCGTCTCGATCAAGTTCCTATTCTTGCGTTCAACAACTCCAATCATCTGTGGCGTGTAGCAGAGGTGAACTCATGACAATTCCCTTTTCCTTGCAGAAAGCATCCATCACTGATTCTTAATTCACTTCCATTGTCTGAACGAACCTTCCTGACCTTCAGATTGTAGAGAGACTCCAGTGTAGTGACGAGCACCTTGAACGATTCAAATGTTTCAGACTTAGCTATCAGAAACATCACCCAGGAGAACGTGAGTAGTCATCTATGACTACAAAGCAGTACAGTCTCCAGTGATACTCTTTGTGCTGACAGGACCGAAAAGATCCATATGCAGGAGCCCCAAGGGCATCTCGATAGAGTTAACATGCTTGGTCTTGTGAGACTTCCTGGTTTGCTTCCCTTCTTGCACGAGACACAAAAATCTGGAAGTTTGAAGTTCTTTTACAGTAAGTCCTTCAACTAGGTTGTTATGAATCAGATGATTTATCTTCCGTGATTTATGTGTCCCATTCTCCTGTGCCCGAGATGGACTCTTTCTCGGTTGCCTTTGACAAAAAGCACTGAACAGTGGACTCAGTAGTAGAAGCTTTGACATATCCAAGACATACAAATCGTTGTACCTTGACGCTGACATTAATTCCTACTCCTCAGGAATCTCCATCTTCTTCTTCAGAATGTAACAATTCTATTGTCAAACATTACTTTGAAGCCTTTGTCACATATCTAAGAAACTAAAAGCAAATTGTTTTCTAACTGTTGAACATAATTTACTTATCAAACTTTACGTTTCTTACCTACTTCCCTTGTGCTGTAATGTATCCTCCTTTGTTTCCAGCGAAAGAAACATGCTCCCTTTAATTTGTTTGACGTTGAAAAGGAGAGACTGATTTCCTCATGTGCTTGGATCTCCGCTATCTACTTCCATGTGTTGGTAGAAGCACTATAGCCGACAACCTGCACACAATAGAAATAATTAGTTAAGGAGGGGACCCAAGCCTTTACTGGCTTAGGTTTCCAGAGGCAGCACATCTAAACTCGACCCACTGTCCTTTTGGAGTTGGATAGACCTCATTCTTCTGCTTATCAACACTATCAGACACATCAGATGTTTTAGCTTTCCACAGACCATCCCTTGTGTAAGGCTTGTTTGTGGTAAAACCGATGACTGATTACAGTTGAACTTTAGATTTATTTTCAAAAGCAGGTTCACCTCAGTCACCATAGACTTGCCAGTGACTTGTCTGAGTTGTCTATGGTGTTGGGAGAGCATAAGACCTAGCAGGTGTTTTAGACCTAGCAGGTGTTTTAGACCTAGCAGGTGTCTTAGATCTCTGTTTTGAAGAAAATGTTTTTAACTTCCTGATCTAATTCAACTTTAAGCCTAGTGTCTGATAGCGAGGACAGTGTGAAGAAGTGGCCTCTTTTCCACAAGTAGCATGATCTTCTCTTAACAAAACTAGGAGATCTCTTGTGGGGTGGGGAGTACACTTAGGCATGGGTCTTTTGGTCTTAACTTTAGGTTTTTCACCTTCTTTGACAAATTGATTTGTTAACATTATGATTACTTTGTCTTTTAAATGATTGAGATCTGCTTAACCGATTTGGAGTGAGTAGGTTTTGAAGTCTTAGGTTGTGTTACAGCAGCTTGTGAACCCGACCTAAGAGGTACATTATCATCCTTTCCACCGGTCCTCAATGATAGTTTTATCCTTTATGCCTGATGTTGAAGTCTTCTGATCGGCAACTGGAGGAGCAGGTTTAACTGCAGTGTCCGGATCACTGACAAGAGGAGTAGTCACCACATGGTCCT
>JABSNV010000112.1:0-38976 GCA_024085815.1 Flaveria linearis | reverse complement strand
TTGTAAGGCCCCGTTCCCGGGCACCTCACAGTTGGTTATTCATCGCACATAAAACATTTTAAAAACATACATTACTTCGCAGCGGAATTTAAAAACTTTCATCAATAACTAAAAACATGTCATTTCATACATTACAACATTCGTTTCATCTTAAATACAATGACATGTCAAAATTGGATGCCAGCCTCAAAACGCTCCCAGTAGCTATGCATCCATGCCTGCAACTCCTCAGCATCAACCAAAATACCTACCAAATATCATGCATACAAAGTCAGCGACGCTGAGTGAGTTCTAGTTTTTATATAAAATAAAAAACCGTTCTTTACTTTCTTTCAAATCATACTATACTTTCGTACATGCTCACACATTATACGTACACATAGATAATATCATTATTATCTTTCATTGCGTTCATAACCTTTGTTCATTCATCTACATCATCATCATTCATTTCTTATCTAGATCCCGTCAGACTTTACCTCTTCATGGCACACGGCCACGATTACTGAGGTCGAATGACGAGGATCCCGTTCGTTCTTTATTATGATATTCGTTTGTGAGATACATCGTACATACATACAGACAATAATTGTTATTATTATCTTCATCATTGTTCGTTCATTCATTCATTGCTTCGCTCATTTCTTTCATTACTCGAATCTTGTCTCATGCAAATCGCACCGATGGAGTTGTCACTAAGACCAACTCTCCCTGTGTGTGAGAACTTGGGTTTAGCCAAAATCGCACGCATCTCATGGGTTAGCCAAAATCGCACGCTACATATCCACATGAGGTAGGCCAAAATCGTACGCTACATAGCACACAGTAGTAAATACACATCGCACGTATCGGAGCAGCTACCAAAACTGAACTCCCACTGTGTCTATGTCCCCTTAAAGGTTAGCCAAGATCGCACGCTATAACACACACACACACAGTTAAGCTACCAACTCTCAATGAGTCGTGAACTCCTTCCTTCCGCTTGCAAGCCAATCTTACTCTCATTCATCTGGATCCTGTCTCCTGCAATACTGGAGTACTGACAAGGACCTCTTTCGAGTCTGTTGCGACACAGAGTCGCTCACCTCATACACTTGCTTGCAAGTCTTTCATCCATTCATTATTTCATGTGTTCGTTCGTTTCGTACTTTATCGTATTCATTCGTTTGTATTTTATCATTATCTTTCACTTCGTTATATAATACTTTACGTTCATTAATTATTCATTCATACATCACACCACGTAAAATCATACATAATTTATTATGAAACATAATATGTACGTTTTGAAAACTCTTTAACGAAGAGAGATAACATATCACTCACACAAATACACATCATAATCTTCATCACATCATCATGCACACCTCAAGCATAAGCCATCACATCATAACAGGGCCTATCTCTCTATTCTAGCACTTAAAATCACTTAGAAAATCCTAAGTCCAAAATGGGTTCATGGGACTTTTCAGGCGCATGAGCATAAAAATTCTAAGTGTAAAACAGTTTGGGCGCATGGGCACTATTTGGGCGCATGAGCCCTGTTTGGGCGCTTTACCACTATGCAGGCGCATGGTGCCTGTTCAGGCACATTAACGCTTAGCCATTTTAACTACTTGGGTGCATGGGAACTGTTTGGGCGCATGGCCCAACACTTAGACTCCTGAACCATTCTAGGCGTATGGGAACACTTGTTTAGGCGCATGAAGTCTTAGGCGCATGGGCAACTCTGGGCGCATGGACACTAATTGGGCGCATGGCCCATACTTAGCCAATTTTTCACATTTCCTAGGCGCATGGCCACTATTCAGGGCCATAGACCTAGGCGCATTAGCCCTGTTTGGGCGTACCACCCCTTGGGCGCATGAGAACACTTAACCAAAATTTCTTAGGCGCATGGAACTATTCTGAAATCTTTCTAGCACTGTCCAAGTAACCCGAACACCCTTCCAATCCCAACCAAACATAGATCTAACATAATAAGGCACCTAAACATACTAAACATCAACACTAACCCATAAACAAACTCTAAAACATACAAACACATATTATTTCGAACATACAGCTATAAACCACGGTTTCTTTCAAAAAAGTTTACTTGGTATGCATAATAGCCCCAAACACTTTAAAATCAGTAAAAGAGAGTTCTAGTAACTCACCTGAAACAATCTTTCAGTAGCTCACTTCAAATCCGAGACTTACCTTCAAATTTAGCTCCTAAGTCCCGAGAACAGACACAAATCACCAGAGAACTTCGGTTTAGAACTCGAAACCCAGCTGAAACCGAACTCATATAAAAGAAAACTCACCTTTTCAGCTGTTTCTTCCTCTTTCTCTCTCTAGAAACGAGAGCTTTCTCTCTCTTCTTTCTTCCTTTCAGCCGAATGAAGATGGGTGAAGAAGGGATGGGTGGCCATGCCCCTTTAAACCTTAAAATAATAAGGTTTTGTACCTTGTACACTTTATCCCCCTCCACTTGTGCCCATTATCTATTCTTTCTATTTAGTTTCGTTTTTTTTCTTTAAACAAAATTTCGGGGGGTTACATATGTATCTAAACAATATCTTGAAATCAACATCATCTTCATGATCCTTTCATCATTCTTTGAATTTTCTTTATCGTATTATTGTTTACTGATGATTTAGTTCGAATAATGATTTGTTTGTTTATGTTCAATTATAAAAATAAAAAAAAAGACAATTCACATCAATATGGCTTTAAGTGAGTTTGAATTGCATGTTTTTGGTGTCAAATGAGGACTCATGAAACCATGAAGTAACCTTTGACTTCTCTTGAAATGTGTCGCAATGGGTAATGGGCTAGAATTGGTTTGGGCCACGGGTCAATTCTAAATATTACTCACATCCATGGGTGAAATTGTAGTTTTCAAATGATTATAATGGCATTTTAAACAAAAAGATTACCAAAAACATGCTTAAATAGTGAATTGTAAATTTAGTGATCTTTTAAATTTGATCCAAACTGAGAATTATCCGATTTATTTTACTATATTATTCATATTTAATTTAATAAACAAAACATATACCTACAGCCTAAACATTTTGTTTATAGCTAGTATGCTTAATTGGTGAATTTGTAAAAAATTAGTAATCTTTGACTAATTTGACCCAAATTAAGAATTATTCGATTTATTTACTATATTATTCATTATTTAATAAACAAAAAGATATAACAGCCTAAACTTTTTTATAGTTATTACATTTTTTTTCCTTTTATGATCTTCTTTTACTACTATGATATCTTATGTTTCCTTTATACATGCTTTGACAATTGTTGTCTTTTTTAATGTTTCAGGAACAAATGACGAGTTATCAGATTTCAAAGGAGTATATCTCAAATGTTATCAATCAAAAGGAGATTTTGCATGGCAATAGGCAATAGTTATAGCTGATTTAATTAGAATCATCTTGAGAGTTACCGGATAGGAAAGTCCATCTATTATAGTTTCACCACAACCATTAGTTGAAGCCAAGGTAACACTGTTCATGATTTTGGGCATTTTTGCAGTCAATCGGACTCGAATGCATCCAAACATGGCCATTTACCATGTGTAAGAAAGGAGATTGGGATGAAGAAGAAGAAAGCTACATCAAAAGAGATGCTTCCAAATGTACTAAACATACATTGGAGGGTTAACTATTTTAAGGATTCTCTTTTAATAAAAATGAAAATTGAAAACAATTTTAGCAATGGGATGAAATTTCCCATACTTGGCGCAATGCACATGGGCGATTTTATAAACGATAAGATAGCGCATGAGGCAGAAGCAACACAAACTCCTTTTCGACATAAGAATACCCGGAAAAAAGGAAAAATAGGAGAAAGGTCAAAGAGTACAAACATGCATTATTAATAGTTGGATGTGACACGACTGACAATGACCCCAAAAAAACATTTTTGCATAGTCAAAAACAACCATGGAACAAAATGGGGAACAATGGATTCTCAATCATTGGATTCGATGTTTTACGTTACATACTTGTCCCCGATTATGTAATTGCTGATGTTAGTCACAATGCAGATGTAAGTTTCTTGTAAACCTTCATGTTTGCAATTTACTAATAAAAAAATTGTTCCCATTCACAGTGTGCTTTTTTTTTCTGTTACAGGTGGGCAATGCAAATTAGGACCTTCCACTTGATAAGGTCATGATAGAACATCTTACAAAGATGTATATTTATAGAGAATATGCCTTTTTTTGAGGACACTACTGGTATTGAAGATTCCTTTAATTCCCTTCTGGATATTAAAGTTGAAGACGTGTGTATGGTAAGTCGTAAAGACTTATCATACACAAGAAGTGCTATAGTGTAAGGCCCGCTCACCGGGCACCTTACTGTTGGTTATCATTTAATACATGATCATAAAATACGCAGCGGAATTGATAAAATATACATTCTTATTTCATCATAAAAGCTTTACATCATTGTCTTGATGACAAAATACAAGCTTTTCCTTACATTGCTTAACTATACTATGATTGCTGCTGATGCATATTCCTCAGCAATCATAGGGTCATACAGCGACCTCTACCGAAATAAAATAATAAAAAAAGAAAATATATTTCTCTTCATATAGAAGATATTAAGTTCAAAAGTATATTTTCTTTCATAAACAAGATTTCTTAAATAATCATGTTTATCAGGATTATCAAGAAATCTTGCACTCGCATGCAACATGATGTGTTGCGCGCATTACGGGCCCACAACACATGATGTGGCTGCATAATCAAAAAGTGAATGCCATCCCAAAAGAGCTGAGTAGCCGCCTCGTGCCATCCTCAGCAACTTTACCTGCCAACTGGAAAACACATAAAAAGTCAGCGTGCTGAGTGAGTTCTAGTTTTATAATAAAACATACTTTCATTCTCATTAACTGTTCTTCCATACATGTGTTCACACGTCATACGTACACGTAGATATATTTTATTATCTCATCATTCATTACTTACTTTCATTCGTGTACACTTCATCATTCTCGTTTACTTTCATATATACATACTTTACATACTTTCGTACGTACTTTACTTTCATTCATACATCATTACTTACGTTCGAACATTCATTACATTCATTCATACTTTCATTACTTTCGTTCGAACGTTCATTACATTCGGTGACATGTACAATACCCCACTTTCATCATACATACTACTGGTGCTGGACCTGTGGTGGTTAGCCACGAACGTTGTGCACAAATGCTGATCCAGTCACCTGGAGTAAGTACATGCACCACTTATCTTTTCACTTTACTTCTGGATCAATGCCATATGCTATACCCCGAACGTTGTGCACAAATGCGGGTGCTGGACCTGTGATGATCAATCACGAACGTTGTGCACTAATGCTGATCCAGTCACCTAGGGTAAGCGGCAAGGATCCCATACATACTTCTGGCCAATCACAAAGACTGACCCCGATGTGCATCCTTCGGGGTAGCTAACCCGCCACCGTTGAGCTAACACCTGCCAGGGGTGTGCACCTCCTTTCATTTGCTTGCAAGCCTTACTTACTTTCTTCATTAATGCATGCATTCATTCATCATGTTCCTTCTTTCATTATCTTTCACTTTACGTTCTTAATACATTCGTTTCATTCGTTCATTCATTCACGTAAAGATATTAAAAGATAGACACATATGCATAAGGAACATAAATACTTACATATCATCAGTATTCACCATCTATCATGGCAACATCATACTAACATACATACATCGTACATACACTCTACATTCACTCACATCAGCCCTGTTCGGGCGACTGAACTATCCCAGTCGCATGTCCTCCATGCGACTGGGCCATGCGATTGGGCTATCATGCGAATGGGTACTCAAACGTGCGATTGAACCTCCTTCCGTACGACTAGACACTATGCGGCTGGGCTATATGCGACTAACTCTTAACCGTCCGACTGAACTACTCTGCGATTGAACTTATGCGACCGAAACCCAGTCGCATCACCTATCGGGCGATTGAGGCTCAATCGGGCGTCTGAGCCTCAGTCGGGCGATTGGACATCAACTAACACTCATTCGGCCGAATGGCCCTTCAGTCGCATAACCCTAACTGGGCAGCGACTGGAGTTCTTCACAAACTGCAGTCGCGAACCCCCGCACCCACCCGTCTTAAACCCATTTTTAGCCCAATTCGACCCTCCCAAGCCTCAGGGATTCCTACTAGGACCTCATACAAGCATATTCTAGTCCTAATTCATACCATAAACACATTACTCAAGATTACCCAATGGGTCAAACTTACACTATTTCAAAAATAGGGTTTATATGTGATTCCAGCCCTAAAATCGTTAGAAAACATGTAAATGAGGGGTCCTAGAACTCACATTATCAGGTAGTAGAAGTTGATGAGCTTCGGTTTAGCTTGCTTCTCGACAATCGGACAGCACTTTCCCTCTTTCTTTCTCTTCTCTCGGTCGCTCACTGCTCTCCCAACTGAAAATGATAAGTGTTGGGAGGAGAATGGAGCTGCTCCCCTTTTTATACCCATGGCTCATTCGCATCTGGTCCAGGGGCGACTGGACCTTCAGTCGCATCAACACTATGCGATTAGACCCCAATCGCACGTGTTCCATGCGGCTCATACTTCATTCGGGCGGTTGAACTCCAATCGTGCGGTTGAGCTTCAATCGGCCGAATAGCCATGCAGTTGAATTCCAGTCGCATGAATCACAGGCGACTGAGGCTCAGTCGCATAGCCTACCAAAAGTCAAACTTCCGGGTGTTACAAGTCCACCCCCTTATTTAGGTTTCGTCCCCGAAACCTGTCATTCCTCGAACAATCGTGGGTAATGCTGCCTCATTTCTTCTTCAGTTTCCCACGTCGACTCGGATCCCTTCCTGTGCCGCCACTGTACACGCACAAGGGGAACCACTTTATTTCTCAACCTCTTCTCTTTGCGATCTATGATCGCCACTGGTTGCTCTACATAATTGAGCTTTTCGTCTACCTCGATATCATCCAGTGGAACAACCATGTCTTCGTCCGCCAAACACTTCCTCAGATGAGACACGTGGAAAGTCGGGTGGATTCCACTTAGTTCATCTGGCAAATCTAACCTATAGGCCACCTCTCCTACTCGAGCAACGATTCGGAAAGGGCCTATATATCGCGGACTCAACTTACCCCGCTTCCGGAATCGAATGATCCCTTTCCAAGGTGAGACCTTCAACATAACACGATCTCCCACCTGGAACTCAATCGGCCTGCATCGTTTGTCGGCATACGACTTCTGTCGGTCTTTGGCCGCCTTCATATAGGTTTTAATTCTTTCGAGCTTCTCAGTCATAGCCTCTACCACTTCGACGCTTCCCAATTCTTTCTGACCAATATCACCCCAACAGACGGGTGTCCTGCATCTCCTACCGTATAGCATCTCATAGGGTGGTATGCCGATACTGGCATGATAACTGTTGTTGTATGAGAACTCAGCTAACGGTAGATGGTCATCCCAACTTCCACCAAAGTCAATAACACATGCTCGGAGCATGTCCTCCAATGTCTGAATGGTCCTTTCCGACTGACCATCAGTTTGTGGATGATAAGCCGTGCTAATATGCAACCTCGTCCCCATAGCATCGTGGAATTTCTTCCAGAATTTGGATGTAAACCGGGTGTCGCGATCAGACACAATCGACACCGGTACACCATGACGAGTCACGATCTCTTTGATGAAAAGATCGGCCAACCTCTCGGACGAATATGTCTCCCGCATCGGTAAGAAGTGAGCACTCTTCGTCAATCGATCCACAATCACCCAGATCGTATCATACCCTTTCGGGGTACGTGGCAGCTTTGTGATAAAATCCATGGTGATGTGCTCCCACTTCCACTCCGGGATGTCCAAAGGTTGAATCTTTCCATACGGCTTCTGGTGCTCTGCCTTACTTGCAAACACGTGAGGCATTTACTCACATACTCCACCACATCACGTTTCATACCCGGCCACCAGTAATCTTTCTTCATATCTTGGTACATTTTGGTAGCACCGGGATGAATGGAGTATCGAGACTTATGAGCTTCATCCAAAATCTTCATTCGCAGATCCCCAAGACGAGGAATCCACATACGCCCAAACCGAGTTCTAACACCCGTTGCGTTCTCACCCAATTCTGCGACCAGACCTCTCATGCGTTCAGAGTTAAGATGTTCGTCTTTCAAAGCCTCATCTTGGAACTCCTTGACCTGTTTCATTACGTCGGAGGTCATGATTAGCTGGTACGCCTTCACCCGAATTGGCTCGGGCCTCTCCTTTCGGCTAAGGGCATCCGCCACCACGTTGGCTTTGCCCGGATGGTAATGGATCTCACAATCATAGTCCTTTATAAGCTCCAACCATCGCCGTTGCCTCATATTCAGGTCTTTTTGCTCGAAGAAGTACTTCAAGCTTTTGTGGTCCGTGAAGATGGTACACTTTGTCCCGTATAAATAGTGCCGCCAAATCTTCAACGCGAAAACCACAGCTGCTAGCTCCAAGTCATGAGTAGGATAATTAACCTCATGAACTTTCAGCTGTCGGGATGCATAGGCTATCACCTTTCCTCTCTGCATTAATACACACCCCAACCCCGAGTAGGAGGCATCAGAATAAACCACCAAATCTTCACTCCCCTCGGGTAACGCCAATACTGGAGCTTGGGTCAATCTCGTCTTCAGTTCTTCAAACGCCTTCCCTTGAGCTTGACCCCATACAAATTTCACATCCTTCCGGGTCAACTTTGTCAGTGGAGAAGCAATTTTGGAAAAGTCTTGGATAAACCTTCGGTAGTAGCCCGCCAAACCCAAGAAACTACGGATCTCGGACGGCGTCTTCGGAGACTTCCATTGCATCACTGCTTCCACTTTCGCCGGATCGACCATAATCCCATTCGGATTTACCACGTGACCCAAGAATTGAACTTCACGCAACCAAAATGCGCACTTGGAGAATTTTGCATACAATTTCTCCCTTCTCAACGTTTCCAGAACTTTGCGAATGTGACCGGCATGCTCAGTCTCGCTTTTTGAATAAATCAAGATGTCATCAATGAATACTATCACTGATTTATCCAACATCGGCCGGCACACCCTATTCATCAGGTCCATAAAAGCAGCTGGCGCATTGGTCAGACCAAAAGACATAACGAGGAACTCATAATGACCGTAGCGCGTACGAAAAGCTGTTTTAGGGATATCCTGCTCCTTCACCTTCAGTTGATGGTAGCCTGATCGAAGATCTATACGTGAAAACCAACTAGCACCCTGAAGTTGATCAAACAAGTCGTCGATCCTCGGCAAGGGGTATCTGTTCTTTACTGTCAGCTTATTCAGCTCGCGGTAGTCGATGCACATCCTCATACTACCGTCCTTCTTCATTACAAACAGGACCGGAGCACACAAGGTGAGATACTTGGTCGAATAAACCCCTTATCCAACAGCTCTTGTAACTGCTCCATCAACTCTTTCATCTCCGTCGGGGCCAATCGGTATGGTGCCTTGGCAACAGGTTGGGCGCCTGGTACTAAATCAATCTGGAACTCGATCTCTCTGTCAGGTGGCAATCCCGATAAGTCTTCTGGGAACACGTCTGGGAACTCACACACAACCGGAACATCAGACAGTTGTGGTGCTGGCTTCTCTACATCTTTCACATAACATAAATAGGCGTTACATCCACGCCTCATACATTTCCCCGCCACTGCCATTGAGATCACCTTCGGAATCGTAGTAACCCGATCCCCGTAAACTGTCACTGGACTACCGTCAGGCGCTGTCAAACTGATCATCTTCTTGCGACACACAATGTTCGCCTCGAAATCTGCCAACCAATCCATACCAAGCACCAAATCGAAACCGCCTAACGTCATCGCAAAGGGTTTAACTGGGAATTTGTGACCCTCCAGTTCTACATCGCAACCCTCAATTACCTCTGAAATCCTGGTGGTTTTACCTATCGCAGTCTCTACATCAAACGGCACATCCACACGCCTACTACTAACGGGCAATTTGGCACAAAAAGCAGCAGAAATGAAACTCCTACTGGCACCCGAATCAAATAATACAGAGGCTAAAGTTTGGTTCACCAGAAACGTACCGGACACTACATCGGGGTCCGTCCTCGCCTCTTCCTGCGTCATCGTAAATGCCCTGGCGCTCGCTTTCGACCCTTCACCCCCTGTCTTCTTCACACCGGAACCCTCAGATCTCGGCTTCTTGCAATCTTTATTCATATGACCACTTTCCCCACAGTTAAAGCACCTCATCCCTTTACACTCTTTGGCCATATGACCGGGCTTTCCACACTTGAAACATACATTCAGCCCCCATCTGCACTCACCACCGTGCTCTCGCCCACACTTCCCACACTTTCTCGACCCTGCACTTGTCACGACCACGCGACGATCATCAACCCGTGCCTTCTTACTACTTGTCGAAGTATCACCTCGACCAAACCTCTTTCCCTGCCACTTCCTCTCATCACTTCCCTTCTTACTGCCCTCAGATTTCACCAACGCAGCTCGTTCATCATACAACCTCCCAGCTAAATCCACCGCCGACCTGAAAGTACTGGGTCGGGCGGAAATCAAATGCCAACGAATTTCAGCTGGCAAGCCCTGAATATACCGGTTAATCTTGCGAGACACCGGCGTCACTTGCTCTGGCACCAACCGTGCCATGTCGTTGAACTTGGTCGTGTATTGTTGGTGGGTCATCGTTCCCGCCTCCAACTGCAGGAACTCTCTCTCAACTCTGTCCATCTCTCGACGAGGACTGAACTCCTCGATCACCATTCTCTTCAACTCAGACCACTTCATTTTCCCAATGGCCCTGCTACCCTCGGCCTGGACAATATTGTCCCACCAGCACAATGCCGTCCCCGTAAACGAGTGGGTAGCAAACTTTACCTTCTTATCCTCCTGGCAGTCACTGATATCAAGGACCACCTCCATCTCTCTCACCCATTGGTGAGCATCAGCAGCCGTACCCGAACCATCAAAAGTCGGAGGCTTGCATCTCATAAATTTCCCGTAATCACAACCCCGGGCTGTCCCCCTTACCTGTTCTTCCTCCTCTTCCTCTTAGTCATCGGACGATACCGTTTCTGCCTCTGTCTGTTGCTGTCTACCAGAGGACCGCTTCCTCCCTCGTCTATCATCCTCGGGTACTGCCTTTATCACTTCGGTCATTACAGACGGTAAAATCGTCTGCATAGCCTGGTGCACTTCCTCAATCACTGCCTCTTTTACCGAGGCTCTCAACTTGGCGCTTTCGTCTGTCTCCTCCTGATGAGGAATCTCGTTCTCCTCACGAACTACTTTCTCTTTCCTAGATCTTCCTCGCGTGATACGCGGCTCATCACCACGTCCACCATCACGGGAAGCATCAGATGATCTATCACCGACCATCTTCTATCACACTGAAAGATTCAAACACCAACACGGTCATTCAAGGAAATAGCTCAGTTTATGTTAAGTATAGTAAGTCCCTAATTACAGTGGCCAGTTGTGATTAGCCACTCACTCTACTCTTCACACCCCGAGCATTACCCGTCCTGACTACATTAGCATCTAAGTCTAACAGTACACGTAATTCACTTAACAAGCGCATATAGTACCAGTTAATCTTTAAGAAAATACCTGATGGCACGCGACTACTCAGATGGCATTCTCATTCTCCCTGTCCCATTCTCAGTTTAGGTTTATTAAAAAATTTACCCATTTTACTTAAACTTTTGCTCTGATACCAACTTGTAAGGCCCCGCTCACCGGGCACCTTACTGTTGGTTATCATCACACGTAAAACATACATTTAATACATGATCATAAAATACGCAGCGGAATTGATAAAATATACATTCTCATTTCATCATAAAAGCTTTTACATCATTGTCTTGATGACAAAATACAAGCTTTTCCTTACATTGCTTAACTATACTATGATTGCTGCTGATGCATATTCCTCAGCAATCATAGGGTCATACAGCGACCTCTACCGAAATAAAATAATAAAAAGAAAATATATTTCTCTTCATATAGAAGATATTAAGTTCAAAAATATATTTTCTTTCATAAACAAGATTTCTTAAATAATCATGTTTATCAGGATTATCAAGAAATCTTGCACTCGCATGCAACATGATGTGTTGCGCGCATTACGGGCCCACAACACATGATGTGGCTGCATAATCAAAAAGTGAATGCCATCCCAAAAGAGCTGAATAGCCGCCTCGTGCCATCCTCAGCAACTCTACCTGCCAACTGGAAAACACATAAAAAGTCAGCGTTGCTGAGTGAATTCTAGTTTTATAATAAAACATACTTTCATTCTCATTAACTGTTCTTCCATACATGTGTTCACACGTCATACGTACACGTAGATAATATTGTTATTATCTCATCATTCATTACTTACTTTCATTCGTGTACACTTCATCATTCTCGTTTACTTTCATATATACATACTTTACATACTTTCGTACGTACTTTACTTTCATTCATACATTCATTACTTACGTTCGAACATTCATTACATTCATTCATACTTTCATTACTTTCGTTCGAACGTTCATTACATTCGGTGACATGTACAATACCCCACTTTCATCATACATACTACTGGTGCTGGACCTGTGGTGGTTAGCCACGAACGTTGTGCACAAATGCTGATCTAGTCACCTGGAGTAAGTACATGCACCACTTATCTTTTCACTTTACTTCTGGATCAATGCCATATGCTATACCCTGAACATTGTGCACAAATGCGGGTGCTGGACCTGTGATGATCAATCACGAACGTTGTGCACTAATGCTGATCCAGTCACCTAGGGTAAGCGGCAAGGATCCCATACATACTTCTGGTCAATCACAAAGACTGACCCCGATGTGCATCCTTCGGGGTAGCTAACCCGCACACCGTTGAGCTAACACCTGCCAGGGGTGTGCACCTCCTTTCATTTGCTTGCAAGCCTTACTTACTTTCTTTCATTAATGCATGCATTCATTCATCATGTTCCTTCTTTCATTATCTTTCACTTTACGTTCTTAATACATTCGTTTCATTCGTTCATTCATTCACGTAAAGATATTAAAAGATAAGACACATATGCATAAGGAACATAAATACTTACATATCATCAGTATTCACCATCTATCATGGCAACATCATACTAACATACATACATCGTACATACACTTCTACATTCACTCACATCAGCCCTGTTCGGGCGACTGAACTATCACCAGTCGCATGTCCTCCATGCGACTGGGCCATGCGATTGGGCTATCATGCGAATGGGTACTCAAACGTGCGATTGAACCTCCTTCCGTACGACTAGACACTATGCGGCTGGGCTATATGCGACTAACTCTTAACCGTCCGACTGAACTACTCTGCGATTGAACTTATGCGACCGAAACCCTCAGTCGCATTACCTATCGGGCGATTGAGGCTCAATCGGGCGTCTGAGCCTCAGTCGGGCGATTGGACATCAACTAACACTCATTCGGCCGAATGGCCCTTCAGTCGCATAACCCTAACTGGGCAGCGACTGGAGTTCTTCACAAACTGCAGTCGCGAACCCCCGCACCCAAACCCGTCTTAAACCCATTTTTAGCCCAATTCGACCCTCCCAAGCCTCAGGGATTCCTACTAGGACCTCATACAAGCATATTCTAGTCCTAATTCATACCATAAACACATTACTCAAGATTTACCCAAATGGGTCAAACTTACACTATTTCAAAAATAGGGTTTATATGTGATTCCAGCCCCAAAATCGTTAGAAAACATGTAAATGAGGGGTCCTAGAACTCACATTATCAGGTAGAAGTTGATGAGCTTTGGTTTAGCTTGCTTCTCGACAATCGGGCAGCACTTTCCCTCTTTCTTTCTCTTCTCTCGGTCGCTCACTGCTCTCCCAACTGAAAATGATAAGTGTTGGGAGGAGAATGGAGCTGCTCCCCTTTTTATACCCATGGCTCATTCGCATCTGGTCCAGGGGCGACTGGACCTTCAGTCGCATCAACACTATGCGATTGGACCCCAATCGCACGTGTTCCATGCGGCTCATACTTCATTCGGGCGGTTGAACTCCAATCGTGCGGTTGAGCTTCAATCGGCCGAATAGCCATGCGGTTGAACTCCAGTCGCATGAATCACAGGCGACTGAGGCTCAGTCGCATAGCCTACCGAAAAGTCAAACTTCCGGGTGTTACATATAGTAAAATTGCGATCAAGTGAAGAAGTTGAAAAAGTTCTAAATCAACGAAAAAATATCTGGATACATACTTTCACAGCCCAAATTTCCAGGTACCGGGGAATGACGTCTCATTCTCACGTGTACGAAAGAGGAGAGTTTAAATTTATGGTGACCTTTGATTCGATTACTCCCGTCAAAGGGGAGAGAGATGTTTATGAGCTTTTGGAGGCTGATTGTCAACCCTACTGCATTATACGATTATATAAACATAACTACAAACTTACCGGAAAAGTGAAAGTAAGTTTCCGCACCGACAAACAAAGGAAGGACACATACCAAAATTTACAAACTTCACGCCATGTGCTAAATATCCATATGCTCCGGATAAAACACCAAATCAAAGAATTCACCAAAAGTACACTCGGAGTTGGTATAGAAGTACAAATACTTAGGAGGAGGATGTTCTTTTGATTGATTTCTTACCTACTTAATTTTGATTTGTTTTTGTGTGCGAATTGTGATGAACAGTAAGAATGGTACATTGGCATCCGCTTCTCAGCCGAAGATTTCATCTCAGGAGGTAAGAACATGATTATCATCTATAGAAGTTGTATATATCATCGTTTTGTCGTGAACATTTGCTGTTTTTCTTTGTCATGAAATGGGATGGGATCACTCTGTTTTGCAATAAAACAACATAAAGAAAGAGAGAGTTGTTATTGTGAGGTTCAAGGAAAGAAACTGATAAACAATCAAATAAAAAGGATTTCAAAAGATTGAAGCATTTATAGCCCGTGTTGTGTATTCAGTCGACTTAACTTGTTTAAAATAAACTAACGCAGATCAAAGGCAGTATGCTATACTATATACAAGCTTAATTAGATATGTTTTCTCTTTTGATTTGTTTGTTGGACATTGCATGCCTTTTGAACCATACAATTCAACACAGATGTGTTTTCTCTCTATCATGGTCGGATTAAAGAAAACACCTGGTCTTTTGCAATCAAAGTTTTTGAAAAAGAGTTGAAAGCCGCCGAGTATAAAATTGGTTTGGTTTGTAGCGTCTACATGGATTATCTGCCACTTGGCTGGAAGTAGTATGTTCTGGTTTCTCTTTACTATTATCGATCTTATGTTTGCATAAGTGGACATCAATTATTACTTGATCATAATAATAATAGTTCAAATTTCGTTGCAGCGAGCGGGAGAATGCCAACTGTCTTATTGCAGGCTATCACAAGACTTTCATTGGTGAAGATGGGCTTAAATTCATCATGTAGTTTCATATCCAGCATAGAAAGGTATATGTTCTAGTTTGACAGTTACATACTAGCAAACAAGTAAATAAACATGTTATATTTGAAGTCATTGATCAGATTGTATCCCCCATTTGCAACTTATGAATTAGTACTTGAAGGAACACTTGAATCGACAGTCTTTTTGAAGCAAATTTGCAATCCTTTTAATCATCTTATTGCAAATAGTTTGCATAAGCAAAAGTATAAATTTCAATGAATTTCAAGCATACTAAGTGAGTTTAATGAAATAAGCTTTGGTGCTTTGGAGAAGCACACTTACGGGTTCATTAAACTTTAAGCAAAACACGCACACTCAAAAGAAAGAAAAAAATCACGGAGACAGTAGGTCAAACAGTTGTAGGCAATGAACAAGTCTAGACAAATGCTACAAATGTTGCATGAACTCTAATCTAATTACATTGACTTCAAAACAATGATTGTGGATGAAATTACATAATTTCGAACAGGGGTACCTAATGATTATGAAAATTGTGGAGCTTCATAGCTTTTTGTAATGGTACTTCTATAGAGCCACTGCCACAATCCATGATGAATCTGGTAACCATCGCGATGGACTCTGAAGGCATTTCTTTAAATACAATACTCGCCGCTCAAATGATCTGTAATGATTGTAAGTTTGAGGTTGGATGAGGGGGTTAAGATGACGATAGGAAAGAGTTGATGGTTGAGGAATTGAGAGATGTGATATGTAGAGTGAATTCTTATATGCGGATTTACTATAGCTTCCATACCAAATATGCATTTAAGAAATGATTTGAGGATGCTAATGGAGAACACAAATGGAATAAAATACTCTTTTTACCTTACAATTTGAGAAAAATATGTGGTATAGAGATCATGATGGGATGCACTTCAATATCATTAAAACTTTAGTAAAAACAAAATTACTAAAGTTAGTGGCTCCACGTGAGGAGAACATCATTAATAGTAATTAAATTTTGTTATTGTAGAAAATAAGACTTTCGAACTCGAATATGTGTGTGTTGTTTATCTTTATAATTTGATTATGATATTAATCATATTATGATATCCCAAAAGTTTTTTTTTCTTTCCGAGTAAAATTGTCATTTCATTCTTGAGTTTTGGTGTGTTTTGTGATTTCCATCCAAAACTTTTTTCATTTTGCCCCCTAACTATTTAAAAACTTGTCATTCTCATCTAATTTCGTTAGTAAAGTTAATTTGGGTGTTAAATAGAGGGATAATTATGTCTTTTTGCAAGATCCATGTTAAATAAATTTAACTAATATTGTAACAAAATAATAAAAAAAGATAAAACATCTGTTCATCTCGCCGCTTCACACTCCCGTCTATCATGTTCTCTTCGGTGTCTGTCAATCATGTTCTCTCCGGTGACCATCGTCGACTTCTCTCCGGTAACCGCTCCTTGACTTCATAATATTTCTGACAAAAAAAGTCACAAGTGTCGCTTTGACCACCAAGAAGCGGTTTTGTTCGCGTGCCTTGAATTAGTGCTTAGGCGAGCGCTTTTTGACATTATGCATCCATGAATAATTTCAAGTGAGTACACAAAAAATGTAAGAAATTTTACCTTTGCAGAAATGGGAGGTACCTTTAAAGGCCAACTTGGCCATGCCTAGTACCCTGTCCATGATCAACTAGTTTTATACCCGTCCGGTGGCCGGGGGGTTTCATGTCATAATGTTATAACTGTCTCTTTTTGTATTCTAAACTAAAACACCATTTGTTTCAAACTTATGTAACTTGTTAATAAAATATATTATGTTTCAATCATGAAAAGGTAACACCAAGTTGTGATATACAAACTAAAAAAATTTCGTAACAAATCCAATATAGAAAAACACTTAAACAACATGCTTCCACCAAAAAAGAAAATATGCAAAGATCATAATATGTTTGAAGAAATTAAATAAATATATGACATAAAAAAACATTTTTTTTGGATTATCAAAGCATACATGCATTAAGTTTAGTACTCTAAGCATCTTCCTCCTCGGTCTCGAATGCTATGACTTTTCATAGTGTGCAGCAGTGCAATCAACCACGACCAATGGAGAAGGTTTGTCCGTATCAAGAACAAATGTATCCGATACAGTCTTTGTAGATACTCCTTCGTCGTCATTATAAGTGTTGTCTAAATACATAAGGATAGTATAAAAACAAAAGCCAAAGATCAGTAACTTCATTGAGAAAAAGTATAACAAAAGATACCGATAATGTGATGTTGATGATGCATATGTAAACGAAGAAATGCGTGGTCATTGTAATGAATAGATCATTCACTACATGAGCCACCAAAAGCAATATATAAATAGAAAAAATAAAATATGTCCGGTCATTATATTATATTGATGCAAAACCTGCAAAACATACGTATGTTCATCGTATAGGGCAAAAAAGCTACACATAATATTTAAAAATGTAAACAATATCACTTAGTAAAGATTTATAATGCAATTTCTAAGTAGCTATGGGCAAAAAAAAAGAATGCAGATGATATAATGAAAAAATCAACAAATAGATAACATCATTAACCATAAAATCACCCCAAACATAAAAAAAAAACTTGATCAAACAAATGACATATATAGAATTTACAATCATATCTGTGTGACTCAATTAAGTAACTTTGTGATAAAAAATATTTACTTATAGACACTTGGTTGCCCATTGCTAATGAATATGGGTTCGAATTATCATATACCGAAAAAAGAGCCGAAGTGAAATCAAATATGATTGATTAAGATTGATACCTAAAAGAAATTTCTAAAAACAAAAGGTTAAAGACTACTTAATTAAAAAGGGTGATGGACACACACTGATTATGGTACAGGCCCATGACCTACCACATCCAAGCCTAACCTGGTTCCACACATATGAGACAGGCAGAAGGTATGGGACGACCAGTTCACCACACATAAATGGATTAATTTGGCCCGGTTGGAATATCGACAAGTTTGAAGACTTGCGTACACACGTTGCTAATTCACAGCATGTTAATTGTTTTTAATTAGTGTTTTCTTTTGTTTATTTTGAAATTGTCAAAGTAGTTATTTTAAATTCCACAAGTGTGGGAGACGTTGAATGGTAGTCAGTTTTCTTTCTTTCATTCATATGTTTCATTCATATGTACTAAAATGAAAGGCATATTTGATTTTCCTAAAATTGTTCTCTGGTTCTAGAGAATATACATTCCATTGCTATTTTACTTTTCGGCAGGAGGTGGAAGGTGATCTTGGAAGGCTGATTTCGGTTCTCGTGGTATAACTGTATCGGGAATTCAAGTTAAAATTCTGCCAACAAAGATTCACGGGTGGTGTAGCTGTAACGCGTGGAGGTTCGTTGCTGTTTGAGTTGATCTTTTGGGTATTTGATCCAGATAAGAATTTATATACCATCAAAGGATACATGTGAATGTTTGAAGATACGTTATTGTCCTCTTCTTTCTACAATCCTCATTCCAATGAACCCCCCTAACACCATCAATTGATCAAAAAATCTCAAGAACACCAGTAAAGACTTTAAAGAAACCATTATGGCATGCAATAGTGCAATACGAATTTGTTAAGTTAAAGATGAATTAAGTTACCAATATGCGAAGATTATTATTGTATCTTATGACAAAAACCCATCAAAAGATACCTTTACTGATTCGTGGTGAACTTAATGACGTATTCGATGCAATAAGTGCTTCTTGATTGTTTTGTGTGGGGTTCCTCATCATTTCGAAACAATGTGGTCTTATCTAAAGACTTGGTTTGAGGAAGAATAAATTTCTAAAACCACTAACTAATCACCCTAGAACTAACACTACCATCTAACTTAAGCATAGTTGAAAACTTAACACTAATTAGAGAGCAACTAAAGTTAGAAATTGTTTTGATTTGAGAGCAACTAAAGTTAGAAGACAACTGCTTCAACATTCAAATTGAAATTACAACCTGATGATCAAAAACTTCATGAATATTCATATCCTGCCAAAAAATGATCCATTATCAAAAATATAAATGAAAAACACACACACTAAAGAAACAGAGGTCTAAAAAATCAAATGGAAACTAACCTGCAATTTAAGTGAAAAAGTAGTGGAAATTTCTCCACCAAACAACTGTCTTTGTAGAAGTTGTTCCATTTCAATGAACCGCAAAAGTTAAACTATTGATTAATTTTGGGAAATAAATGTTTGCTTCAGTTAGCCAATAGATTCTTGATTAAATAACTAAGAACTGAAAATCAAACAATTAAAAGTTTATCCTATGAATTTACTCATTAGCTGCCTGAAAGGTTTAAGGCGCTAATGGCCCCGACACCACCAAGGAGAGCAATGGAGACGGTCGACGGTGACAAGAGCATCACCAGACACCCATAGTGTCATCACTGAGAACATGCATACCACCACTAAACCTCCGCCAATTCAACCAGCAGTGACGAAAAGGTAACTCCCATGTTTCATTCTCTATCCACATACTTAAAGATGAAGGACAAGATAAAAACACAAAAACTTTAATGGCCAAATTCTAAAGACATAAAACCCACCTATTCCTTATATATAATTAATCTTTTGAATATTGTTTTATATATAGAATTATGTGATACAATCTCATTAGAATAATATATTCACATGTAAGCCCACGATCCACTCTCTTGCATTAACACCATGTGCATATACTTAGTGTCCGCTTAAATTAGTTTTATAGCATTCATATTGTTTAGTTTTTAGTAATTGTATTTGATTAAATATCTTTTCAAAAAGAAAATATGAAAGATCTGTTAGAGAAACAAAACTCTAATTCATTTATTAATACGTAGATACTTTACATTAAGCTCTATATTTGTATCATATGATCTTTTTCTAAAAGACACTAACCAAATATGATTATAAAGAAACAACAAAGCCTTAAATATATTATAAACACGCATCTCCTATTTTGGTTATTGCAATTTGGATGCAAATGGTAATGATTCACTTTATATGCTCACTGTATCGAGCTAATAAATAGTTAATCAAACAGTCATGTCGATGTGTATTGTATAATAATTAGTAATATCCTATGAGGAATTGAAGATGTATATTTTTACAAACACTATGGCTCGTCGGTTTGGACCGTTTGGTATGAATTTTAACTTTTTAAGCCAATATATATGGGCCGAATTTAGCCCAAATAATATTTTGGGTTCAAAGTAATATGAAAACTGGGACATGACTTTGGGTCATGTTTACACTATACAGGCCCATGAGATCTTTTGATAAAATGAATGTACAAGGGAAGCTTGTAATTACTCAACCGGAACCAGTTCTTACCTGAAAAAACCCGGTGAAAAAACCCGGTGTATGTATATGTATGTATGTACGCCTATGGATATATGTATGTGTATCTAGCGTGTGTGTATGCACATCATATGGAACGCTTGAGTTTACATAAATGTTTTAGTTTTTATATACAGCTTCGAAGACGTTACCTTTTAAAGGTTTAACATGCTTTTTACAGGTTTAACTCGCCGTATAAAAAGGAAAAAGGGAATAGTGCCACTTTCATTTTACTTCCGTCATGTGCTATTTGTATTGTTGTTTTAAATTTTCTTTTGACCCCTCATACTATACATATATATGTTTTTGAACTGTTTAAATTTCTAATAGATTTGTTCTTGTATAATAACTTTTATCGTAAACCTTTTTAAAAAATTAACAAATATCTGCTTTTGTCAACGTTTCGATGTAAATTTCTTCAAAACAGAGTTGGATTCAAAATAAAGTTTTTGCTTTTGTCTCATATTTACAGCGGAGTAAGACTTTTATGGAAAAGTAGGGTATTTATGTGGTTTTTTCACACAGTGACACTTACTTTTACAACGAAGAACGTGTTATATTTTAATGACGGAGGAACAACCGTTGCGACGTGTTTTTTTACCTTTCTTGGTGCGCTAAGATTTTACGTTGTATGACCGTCGTTACGACATTTTTTGCAGGGTAAATCTGGATTAAACTTATAACATATGAATACAACGTGTTGACGGGTGATACCTTGGGAAGACGGTCATTTTCGGCTCCTTTCGCCGCGTAGACACAAAAATGGTGGGCCCATTTGATGGACATTCATAAATTTTGTGGCCTAGAATACAGTTGGGCCCACATGGACCATGTCTAATATGATCCAACTTACATCACAACAATTATTAATCCCTTTATTAAAACTAACACGTCTCTTTTATAACTTGACAAAGATGATAGTAGCCAATTGCTATCGAATTTACCGTTAAAACGTATAATATATTATTAGATTATACAGTAGAATTTGGTATATATGTTCAAATTTTATATAATTATAATATTTAAAACCTTCTAAATGAATAAAGATTTCGTGAAATTGTGTTTAAATGTGATACAACACAGATAAATTGATTGTAATATTTATTTTATTATCATCCTAAGATCAAAAGTTTAAGGTAACCATATACGATTATTTATTTTGAATTTTGGTAAAATGTTACCTATTTATTTCACTCAAATTCGTGATCTGAAAATTGTTTATTTGAAAATGTATGTTTTTTGACTCCCTGACTTTAACTTTTTGATATTGAAAAAATATGGTGCGTAAAAATTAATCAACTTTAATATAATTCACAAAGCTGAAAGTAAACTTTGTTTTTTCTAAATCGTTTGTATCCATCGTATTTAGTTTTGAATTCTTTTCTAGAAATAAAAATGTCGGATCAATTTTAAGAGAATAAAAATGATTCTTTGATTACTATTTGTACTTTGAATTCAAACGGACTTATAAAAACAATTGTCTAATTGATTGCCAAATAGATCTATCACCAACGAAATAGACGTGATATGGAGTTAATAACATAGGTGTATCATTTACACGTGTCACAATTGAAACCACAAATTTTACCATATAATATTGTAGTTAACATGCCTACTTACCTGACTAATTAAGCATACAATGATGATTATGTCATGTCTTTAGAGTTGTCTATTTTTTTAATGGTACAAAAGATTCAACAAAATGATTCGAAATAAAATTACAACCTAAATAGCTAAAATACGAAATAAACGGATTAAAATGAAACCCAATTGAATTAGTGCAATCAAATTGTGTTTAACATAACCGTTTAAATTGCCACCGATTATTAAATCAAAGAAATAATCATTGTACACTGGCAGATTGTATAGAAAAAGCTACTACAATCCCTAGATAATCCATTTCGTCCATCTTGAATTGGCAATTCCTCAGCACAGTTTAGAAGATATGGGATTACCGACTTAATATTTTGGATTATTGGTTGTTCATCCTCAGCTAGAACATCAGTTATATTCAATAGGTCGCAAATGAAAGAATTTCAAGTTTAACGAGAGGTAAGTCAAGGTGATCATCTATTCATTTTTCTTTTTATTATTTCTATAGAGGCCTTACGTATGTATTGGATAGTTGGTTGCTTTCTACACGACATAAAAATACCAAATAATGGTTCGTTAGTTATATCGATTGTTTACACGGACGATGTTGTATTTTTGGGGATTGGATAACTTCTAATTTTTAGAGATCAAGCAAATTATTAAGATTTTTTTATAAGTTGACTTTACTAGAAGTTGACTTTACTAGAAGTAGACCTTTTGGGTTTGGTGTAGAGCTATGGAGTTGGATATTATGGCAAGTATTTTAGGTTGCCAAACAACGTATTTACATTCACTTATCTCAGCCTAGCGGTTAATGCTAATATATATTTTACTCTATATGTATTTAAGATACTTGTTGTTTTACTCAAACCTCATGAATAACACTATATTTGAAATACAAATGGGTAAGCAGGGACGAAACTAGATTGTACATAATAGGGTCAAGTGACCCGATGATCGACTTGTTGTTTTTATATGATGGAACTTTAAGTGACCCCATATATAATTAACCAATTGAGAAGTTGGCTTAATGGCAACTCCCAACCCTAATTCCCTTTCACAAATCGTTTCTCTCTCTTTTTCTTCCTAAATCTTTCGTTTTTAACCGTTGATTTTTCAACCATCATTTAGTTCTCTTGGATAATCCCAACTCACAACCCTATTTCCCTATCCTAGTTTTCATCAATCTTCTCAATTGCAAATCGGTGTCATTTTTGCAAGAAGAAAGTGATATTTCTTTTGAAGTAACTATTTAACTATTTAAGGACATAAATGATTGAAGATATGATTAATTTAAGATTATCAGTAATATAATTTAGGTTTAAAAGAATTTCAAATGGATTTAAACCCAAACTAGTTGGTGAAGTAACCTTCAAAAACATCTGAACGTAAGTAAAACCACTTTCATACAACTTGTGACCCGACCCAGTCCGAAATCGACCCCATTAAAAAAATTTTGCATCTATCACTCTGAGTAAAGAGGAAAGATCTTTTACTTGTATTTAAGGTTATAAGTCTATAAAAGTATAATACGCTTGATAGGAAAAATCAACACAAAGAAAGATTTATGCATTTCTAAATTTAAACTTGTAATTTATCTAATTTACATATTTTATTATTGATTTATAATGCTACAGAAGCAGCAGCACAAAGGAAAAAACTAGTTAGTAAAAATATAAATAGAAGTACAATGTTTTTTTATATAATAATCTATCTAAAAGCGTGGATTTAAGAACACCCAACATACGATACTAGCTTGGAGTGTGAGGCACGAGGGGTGAGATTTATGAGAATACAAGAAACATGTGTGGTTTAATTTATAATTTTAATTTTAACTAGGAGTTTCTCCCGCGCGTTGCCGCGGGGAGATCAAAGGGAATGAATGAGTTTATGAAGCCTTACTGAGAGGGTGGTCTGCAGCAACCGGCTTCAATGGGAGTTAAGTGTGACAATTTGTATTGTTTGAGAGTCTGCAATAAGGACACCATAGTAAACTTTTAATTTGATTAAATGGTTGATTTTCACAAAACATGTCATATTAATTTGAATTGGAATATAGATAGAACTGGAACACATACTCTGTATCTTCTAGGCAGGCTGTTGCAAACCTCGGTTTTCACAAAACAACTTCGAAGGTGTTTCCAGTTATGAGTGTCGTTCAACTGAAAAGAGAAACAGGAAACAAATGCGGACAGTTATTATATAAAGTGGATAACTTTTGGACTCATGTTTAAAGGAATTACACTTACTTTTTTTAAACCAAGAACCATAATCTTGGAGTTGATACTTCTTGTATCTAATCACAGGAATAGGGATTAATGGATAACAAAATTTGTTCTTTGTATTAGTTCAAACTTATAATGGTATGTAAAGAGCAAAATACAAGAACATACAAAATCATCACTTTGATCTTACCTCAAACCTGCAACATTCACTGTAATAACACCAAAAATCACAGCAATTGTTCCAACAATAGCCTGCACCATTACATTATAAGTATTATAAATACATGAGCTCAATCTTGCATATAAATATGGCCATTTACTCACAGCCTATTTATACCAAGAATGTTGGTCACAAGTTTATAAAGTCTTTATAAGACCAGGGGACAATGATTATGATTCTAACACATGTAAATGATCATTAAGCATGCCACATAAAAACAGTTGGTATCGATAATCAGGCTGCAATCTTTTGGAACATTCATGATCTCGTTGACATGAGAGAATAACAATGTCGATGGATTGCAGAATCTAAACTTTCTTTGTTCCCATTCATATTTTCTAGGCTTATTTTACAGATATAAATAGGAAGCTAAAGTAGGAAATTTTAAATATATGATACAACAGATCACCCAATGAATTACCATTCTAGTGTGTTAATATGGAACAAACAACAAAAGTTTTAACCTTGGTGTTCTGCAATCAGGTGATATTCAGGTTATAAAATATAGAAAAATTTTAAAAAAAAAATTGAAATTTATTTGTGGACCATCTTATGAGAATAAGCAGCTGGCAGTGTCTCAAAAGGTCTTAATCTTGCAATCTATCACAATTAAAGGAAAATGCTAACCACCAAATTTATCAGTTTATTTTTAGTTTTTAATAGAACAACATGATTCCCTTACCACAGTCTCTTTCTCAAAAGATTTATAAAGAGATTTTGTAGAACAGCCACATTCTTAAGATTATGCTAACATCACCTTAGACCAAACTATATTATCAGTTCGCCCACGAGTTAACCCATCCTGAATAGGTGCTAGTGTGCCACCCAATCATGCTTTGTTGTGTTGTAACATGTTCATCTTTCACCCATTAATTCACTGAAAACACTTTGGTGGTGTTTGATCTTTATGGACAAAACGACATGGGATTTGCCTAATTGTGCAGCACTAATTCTTAGCAAACATGAAATCTTACCATCATCTTCACTAAAAAACTCATTTCATATCCTATCATCAACATTCTAAGTAATTACAATTTAAAGAAGATAGCCTTTACCCATAGACATAAATGATAAAACCAATCAAAGGCATGTGAATCTTTACATATAGATCTAAAAACCTTCAAATTATCAATCTTTAATCTGTTCTTATGCTCTCATATACTCTAACCAAAACCAAGAAACTCAAAAGATTCACTTACAGTGATGATATTAGGATGATGAAGACTAAAAAGCATCACCACCTCAGAATAAATTGTCTTTCCAACATCAAAGCCAAATCGCGATCTTCTTCAGGCTGACTGATGATATGGGTGTAATCAATTTCTCTGTTTTTTCACCATCTAAACCACCATCAACCCCATCAGATCCGCCATTAAACCCCCAATTTCGACCACCATCGAAGTTAACATCAGAAAACCCCCTTTTAGCTCGTGAAACATTGTTCTTCGTGGGTTTAATTTTAATTATTGAATTGCACTTTCAAGTTTTGTCCTCCAATATATAATAAATCTCAAAGTCAATTGCAAATTGGGTCCTTATACTTGCGTCCCATATCAATCAACTCCTTAAAACTTAAAAGAGATCTTGGTAACAAGTCCAATTATAAAAGCTTTTGATCATTTCAGTTATCTTCACATTTTAAACTTTCTTCTCTTTTATTATTTTCTACTTCTTTATGATTATAAAATCAGAAACACAAAAATAAAAATAAAAATATACTCTATTTTCTACGTCTTTATTTTCTACATCTATTGTAATATAATAATCTCTCTTTCACATACAAAAATAACAAACAAATACTTTTCATGTATTTCCTCCTACTTTGTGATTTCAAGTGGAGACCAAAGAAAGAATCAAACTAAAACCTCTAACTATTAAATTTAGTCAAGATTGTAAAAAGTGTGCCTACATTGATGTTTGACAACTCAGATACCCTAGAGAATAACATATGGGATGTTTGGAAATCAAGTACACTAGATAATAAATGTATTAAACACATGCATGGATGATAATGATATGTTAAATCTAATTCGTTGTGGTGTTGGGGGTTTAAATGACGACCATTACCTTCACATGTTCCCTTCGCATATCCTTGCTTTCAAAACAATATTCAAAGTCTAACATAAAAAACCAAATAAAAGATGTTTGAATCCAAATGTGATTATAACTTATAAGTATTAAAAGATTTAAAATGAATTTTATGTGTTATACACAATGTCATTTCCTGACAATAAAAACTATGCAAATATATGCAACTATGCAAGCCATAGTAATCTAAGACTTAGTTTGTAATTTATTTCAACACTTATTTAACGATTCACATGTTGCAATATAATACTTTTATTTTTATTATAATAATCCAAATACATATTTCAAACCTCAGATTTTACTTTGGAGTTTCACACATCATTTTGTATGATATATTAAAATAATATAATATGTTTAACTCTTTAATCTAGTTTTCAGATTATTGAATATAACAAATACATATCTTATTAGTTTCGAATTTTATTTTCCCATCAAATTTGTAATCGGACCATCTCATTTTTATGGTCATTATGCTTCGACTTTAATGTATCAATACACATAAGTTGCTAATTAATAGTATATATTATTAATGTTTAAATTTATTCATTGATAAGTGAACCATATCTAGTGAATAAATCATGGAGAATTCCATTAAATACTTCCATGCCCATGGACCACACTATAGGGGTGTGTTGTTCTGTGTCTCGTGGGTTCATGGTTCTACCTCACCACCACGGTATAAATGATATTTTTATATTGTTGTTTGATATTGGTTATGTTTTTTGTCTATAATGATACCATAGTATGTTTTTTATAAAATTATATTATTTCTCAAAGAAAAAGGTTCAAATACAAAGTGTATTTTTGCTAAAAGTATGAGAAGACACAATGAGTCAAAAAAAGTCACAAAAAAATTATATCTCACAATCTAAATCGAATTTCAAAAAAGTAATTCAGAGCTTTTGTTCCCGTTGTCACATCCCGGCGGAAGCGTGAAGCGATTTCTGGATGTGACTTGTTTGTTCAGAACGCAATTGATTAAAGAAAATTAAATCACAACAATATTATACATAAAACACATAACTTAATTATATATATCATAAGTTAGGATTACATCATTACATATAAAGTCAAAATTTGATATAATCCTTATTACAACTTTTATTTAACTAAACATCTTCAAATACGATGGAGATGCGCGTCCACCACAATGCTGCCATCGTATATGTTGACGATTAAGTTTACACAGACCCTTCCCACTACTTCGCCCCAACCGTTGTATACATCAAACGAGAATTCTACATTGTTAATCATTTTTCACCTGAAAAAGCATACTAAAATAGTTAACATAAAGTTGGTGAGATCTATGTTTATTTCCAGACAAAACATTTTTATTGATGCACCAATTACAACCAAACTTGTTCACACCAATATCATACTGTCACGAAATAATTCACATGATCAGATAATATTGTATCACAACACTCATTCTGTTGGTGCAAAAAATATTTAAATAGCATCACAACACTCATCCTGTTGGTGCAAAATATTCTCCTAAGTCGCTACTAATATTATCAGACGGTTCTCATTCGAATTAATGGTTGTATCACAAATGATAGTATATTTTAAAATAATTTCAAAAATAATGCATCAACATAACCAGTATGCTTTTTCCCCCAAAAACTTTACAAATACCAAAATGGGGCTATGAGTCTCACCTGTTTCCAAAGTGTAACCTATAAAAATAATTCATAAGTTAGATAAAAATTTCTTTAAAATTTTTGGAACCTCATATATAACCAATTATTAAAAATTTAGCTGTAATATAATCAGATAATATTATCATAAAATTCTCAATTTTCATTTTACTATATATAATTTTTATAATTATTACAAATTCACCATAATCACCAAAAATAGCTACTGTTATCTAAAAATTCCCAAAATTTATAGAATATTACTTCAACAGTTTATATCATCCCATAAATATCTGATGTCTAGTTCACAACAGATTTCTTTCTGTAAATCTTACAATATTTAAAAATTCATTAAAACTATCTATATAACTCAAAAAATTATGAAATTTACCATATCTGTTGAATTTTATTTATAATGTCTTCATTGAATTTTTCATGATTTATGGTATTGACTAAATATTTCTTTTGATTTTTCCTTTACAGATCACTTAAAAATTCATTTTTCAATCATAATAAGGAAGTAAAATACAAAAATTCCTGGAGATTTTATATCTCAAAAGAGTCATTCTGTGATTTTTCAAGAATTTTCCCGATTTATTTTATTTTTGAGTATTTTCTTTATTTTTTAATAATTTGTATAAATTATTTTTCTTATTATATTTTTACTAAAATTTACAGAGTGGTAAGTCAATATTTTATAAAAATTTTACAATGTTTATTCCCACAATCGTGATTATTTAGTATTTTTGTTTATTTAATTTTCTTAATATTTTAAGATTAATTCTCATTAAATCTCAAAATACCCTTTTTGTCACAAGTTTTCTGATTTCATTACTGTGACTTGATGAGAATTAATGGTTTTCAAGACTTTTTAAGATTAGTTTTGATGTATATGTACCAAAACTAATTATATATGTGTTTATAACACATATGTAATCTTTGGTATCTAGATACTTTAAAAGGGATTATAACCTTGTAAATGAGAAGAGGAAGAGGCTGATGATGATTAAAGATGGTTGAAGATGTCTTGAATCCTTAACTTGATGAAACTTTGGGTTCTTGTCACTTGTTTATAGGAACCGAGAGGTAGAGAAGGCTAAGGTGGTAGTGATTGGTTGTAATGGTTACGGATGGTATGGTGGTGATGGTTATGGATTGTGATGGTGGTGATGGTTACGGATTGTGATGGTGTGATGATTACGGGTTGTGATGGTGTGATAATGGTGGAAACCGAGAGATAAAGGAACAAGGTGGTGGTCACGGTTGTTGGTGGTTGTGTTTGCTATGAAAGGTGGTTCTTTAGGGATGCTTGGCCGAGAGGTAGATGTAATGTTATAAGAAAGCCACAAGTTGTAATGCATGTATATACATCCAGTCGATTTTGGCTTTAATAATACATCAAATAGTTTAGGTTCTAGCTTAGGTGAGTAAGCATCCATAGGAACGCTTAGTCAATCTTATAGGCTAGGTGGCAAACTAGGAAGCTAGCTTGGTGTGTGCTTATGTGGCCGAGAATGATCTAGGAGTTGCCACCTTTCATTTGTAATCATATTAGTTCATGTGCTCTTGAATTTATCTAGAATGTGGTTGTGGTTGTTGTTAGCCGAGAGGTGCTAATGACTCCCTTAGTCATTAAGCTAAGTTTAAACAAAAGGTTTTAGGTGCTTTAGGGTTTGATTTGTTTTGATGTTAAGTTCTTTTGATGTTAACTTGTGTTGTGATATTTGGTTGGATTTGGTTAAACTTTAGCTAATACATATATACTTGTAGGTGTCATAGTTTTTATGATAAACCGAGCCATGTAGCTTAATGTTTAGGTGTTTAAGGTTTACTTATCTTTATGCTAGGTTACATTTGATGTTTGATTATATTATAGTATTTAATTGAGTTGTATATGGTGTATTTGATCTTTGTAATGTTGAAGTATTTTTGACCAAGTAACATTTTGGTAATATATCTTATTCATGCATACGTAATCTTCATGCATGCAAGCATGCATACGTAAAATATATATATATATATATGCATAACATACATACATATTTTACTCATGTATATATGTAAGACACAATAATATATATATATATATATATATATATATAATTACTAAAACACATAATATTCACAAAGTGTTAATCAAATAATGTAAGAATTTTCTTAAGATATTAACTCGTCTAACTTTTATTTTAGGGTTGTCACAATTGTGTCGTTTATGAAAGACACAATGACTTCATTGTGTCATTATGAAAGACACAATGACGTCATTGTGTCAATATAAAAGACACAATGACATTATTGTGTCATATAAAGACACAATGAAAAAAACTTTATTTATTTTTATTTTATTTTTTTGAAAGAGGACATCGAGAGGAACAGAGGCTCCGAAGTACTTTTTTAAAATTTGATTTTGATTGTGAGATATTAATTTTTTTATGACTTTTGTAGTCTCATTGTGTCTTCTCACACTTTGTAGCAAAAATACACTTTGTAAAATAACATCACCCTTTCTCAAAACATATAACTTTATTATAATACGAATAGCATTTTTGTACTTAAACTATTTATTATCAGTTTTGTTATGGTGTTTATACTGAAAATACAATAACCGTGTATCTTTAAAGATAACACCTAAAGAATTGTTATTAAATCCTTAAAAGAATTAGTCAAAAACACACGTGATAAACTTTTGACAATTCTATGAGTGGTTATTTAGACACTCCAAATTTAATATACATCACATTAAATATGTAGAATTCAAAATTTTAATATCAACATTAGCATATAGATTGGTTAAGTTGCTACTAAACATTTAGCGAGTCAGTGACTTATTCATTTTAATCTTTCTAAAATTTAAATATACCGCTACATAAGAACCTGAATACACTCATATATGTCCATTATGACCATGTAGACACATATACATGCACGTGTATCTGTCCATATATGCACAGGCATATTACCATATAATAACTTGTATACGTCTACGTTCTAATAGTGTATTATGTAAAAGTATAGTTAAGGTACGTTTAACACAACCATAAATAAACAAACAAACAAACAACAACCCAGTATATCCCACTCAGAGCAGGGTCTGGAGAGGGTAGGTGTAGGCGAGTCTTTCCTCTATCTTATTAGGTAGAGAGACCGCTTCCAAAGAGACCCCCGACTCGATAACAAAAGCCAACGATAGCAAGACATCATAAAATAATCATACAACATATAGCATACAGCATACAAAATATAACAACTAAAGAATTAGAGAAAGAAAAAACATATATCAGAGGAGCAGGTAGAATCACCGGTAGAGGGCAGATATGGACTACGTACACATCAGGCCCCGCAAGAAGACTTCAAATACCCTACCTGCCTATAGGTCCCACTAAAAGTCCTTAATTTTAATTCTACGCCTCCACTCACTCCTATCCTCGATCATGTGCTCAGAGAGGTGCAAATGTATCATATCTCGCCTAATTACCTCATCCCAAGTCAATCTAGGTCTTCCTTTACTCCTCCTATCCTCTAAGATGATGTTCTCTACTGCTCTAACTGGTGCCGCCATTGGTCTCCTCTTGACATGCCCATACCATCTTAATCTTCCCTCTCGTATTTTATCTGCGATACAAGTCACTTCTAGCTTCTGTCGAAACACTTCGTTTCTTATCCGATCCAGTCTTGTGTGACCACACATCCACCTCAGCATTCGCATTTCCGCTACCTCTATTTGTTTCTCGTGCGATTTCTTTATGGCCCAGCAGTCTGTTCCATATAACATAGCTGGGCGTACTGCCACTCGGTATAGCATTCCCTTTAGTTTTGCTGGAAACCTCTTATCACATAGGATCCCTGATGCTGCTCTCCACTTGCACCATCCTGCTTGAACACGGTGCGCTACATCGCTGTGTATCTCTCCGTCCTCCTGCAGGTACGAGCCCAGGTATTTGAACGTAGAGGTTTGTGGGACCGCCATACCCTGAATACTGATTTGAGTGTCCTCTTCCACTTCACCACTAAAGTTACAATGCATGTATTCTGTCTTAGAGCGACTTATCCTTAAACCTTTGCGCTCTAGTGCTGCTCTCCACTGTTCTATCCTGTCGTTCAGCACCATTTTAGATTCCGATATTAAGACAATATCATCCGCAAAGAGCATGCACCACGGAACTGGCTGCCGTATAGACTTGGTCATCTCATCCAACACTATTGTGAAGAGAAATGGGCTCAGTGCCGATCCTTGGTGGAGTCCCACTTCCACTGTGAATGAGTCCGTGTCTCCGATCGGGGCTCGCACACACGTTTTTGCCCCATCATACTATCCTTGATTATTTTGATATACCTCTCTGGTACACTTCTAAGTCGTAGACTTTCCCAAATTAGTTGACGCGGAATACTGTCATAGGCCTTTTCTAGGTCGATGAGTACCATATGGAGGTCCCTTTTCTTTTCTCTGTATTTCTCCATTATCCTCCTTATGGCGTGTATGGCTTCTGTTGTAGAGCGTCCTGGTATAAATCCAAATTGGTTTGACGCTATCTGAGTTTCCCGTCTAATTCTCGTGTCAATAACTCTTTCCCATAGTTTCATCGTGTGACTCAATAGCTTTATTCCCCTGTAGTTTTCGCAACTTTGAACATCTCCTTTTTTCTTATATATGGGGACTATGACACTGGTTCTCCGCTGGTCCGGCATCTTTCCTGTCGTAAAGATAGTGTTGAATAAATCTGTTAGCCATGGAGCCCCTCATCTCCCAGGCATTTCCACACTTCAATCGGTATGTTGTCTGGCCCCACCGCTTTAGCCCTTCCCATTTTCTTCATAGCTCTCGTAACTTCGTCTACTGTGATGCTTCTACAATAGCATTTGTTTTGTTGTGTTGTTTGGGTTTATTATCTATCTCAGTTTGTTGATTTTGGTTCCTTATGTTGTAAAGGTTATCGAAGTAAGTTTTCCATCTCCCTTGATGTCATTATCGTTCACCAAAACTTTTCCATCCGCAGCCTTTATAAACTTCACAATTCTTCTCTTCTCTTTTGCTTTCTTTTGCCTTGGCTAACTTAACATGTCATGCCTCCTTCTTTCGTCTCTAGTCGTTTATACATCATCTCATACGCCGCGTTCTTTGCCTCTGACACCGATTTCTTCGCCTCTCTCTTAGCCTCCTTGTATTTATCTTTTAGCTCTGGGCGTTCTTCCTCATTGTTACAGCGTATAAGCTCTCTAAAACTTTGTTGTTTAATTCGTATCTTCTCCTGTACATTTTCGTTCCATCACCAAGATTCCTTATGGTAGACTGTCCTTTTTGTTGTGACTCCAAGCGTTTCCTTAGCTGCTTGGATGAGCGTATTTGCCATGGCTTCCCACTTTTGGTTTGCGTCTTCCGTGGTCCGTATGGTTTCATTGGTATGACCTTATCTCTAAAAATGATAATGTTTTCGTCTTTGAGCTGGCCCCATTTGATCGTATATCTAACTCTCTTGTTTTGTTGGACAATTGGTCTCTTCATGCGTATATCCGCCACTAACACAACCATAAATGTAAATATAAAATACTTATTTGAAACAAAGACTTCAAAACATTGTCTTAAAATATACATCTTTTTAGTCGTATGTAATACGAAATCAAACAAATATTCTTTAATCGGAAATCAAGGAATACATAGCTGTATTTTACACGTCGGCAAAGGCTGTTTAATTATTTGCGCTAAAATCACATGAAAATGGGTTTATGGGAATCTTCATCGTCATCAATCATCATCTTCACCCACGACAAAACTCAACTTCATAGTACCCACACAGTAATTCAACACAATTTCACTCATAATTCTTGAAAAAAAAATTGTAAATTCTTGCGTACACCACAATACCTTCTTCGTCTTTATATAAACCCACCTGATATTTCCTCAGATACAATCTCCTCCTCCCATTTTGACCACCGTAATCCAATTTTGATCAATTCGATTCAAATCATTTGACGATTCCAGCTCCCCAGGTACGATTTGACTTCAATTGATATGTTTCTGAATTGGGTTTTTTGTAATTCGAGTAGTTAATCGAGTTTAAAGCTTGTAAGTTGCTAAATTTGGGTTCAATTTTAGGGTTTTGAGTTCACAAATTTGGGGATTCAAGATAATTTTATCTGAATATGACGATTTTGAATGGAAAGCCTGTGAAAGAAAAGAGATCAAGAAAGAACAAACAAGTGGTTGTTGATGAGAAATCACCATTGTTGCCCACAAGAAAGGTGAAGAAGCAGGCTTTGATGAATTCAATGGAGCTTCTTTTACTGGTGCAGTGTTTAATCTATCAACAACCATTGTTGGTGCTGGAATTATGGCCTTGCCTGCAACTATGAAGGTTTTGGGGCTTATACCTGGGATTGCTTTGATTATCTTTATGGCTTTCTTGACGAATGCTTCGATAGATCTGTTGATTCGGTTCAGTAGGGCGGGGAAAACGGTTTCTTATGGTGGTGCTATGGATGATGCTTTTGGAAGTATGGTAGGATATTGCTGCAAGTTTGTGTGATGGTTAATAACATTGGTGTGCTTGTTGTCTACATGATTATTATTGGTATGTCGCGGTTTCAGTTTGTTATAAGAATTATACGCGATCTGTGGTGTCTTTACAGACTGATAATTTGAATTGTGTTGTTTAGGTGATGTTCTTTCTGGAACAACTTCAGATGGAGTTCATCATGCTGGTGTTTTACAAGGGTGGTTTGGTGTGCACTGGTGGAATGGTCGGTTCTTTGTGCTTCTGATTACTACCCTTGGCATATTTGCTCCATTGGCGAGCTTTAAGCGAATTGGTTAGTGACTTTTGGGTGACACTATATGTGAAGTTGTGTGTTTAAGTTGATGACAGTTGAAAATTGATTTCTCTTTTGTGCAGATTCGTTGAGCTATACATCTGCGTTATCAGTAGCACTTGCAGTCGTTTTTCTTGTGATCACTGCAGGCATTACGATCTTTAAATTGATAAACGGAAGTATTATGATGCCTAAACTGTTTCCTGAGATCGTTGATCTCACATCAGCGTTTAATCTCTTCACTGTTGTCCCTGTTCTTGTGACTGCGTATATTTGTCACTACAATGGTATGGGAACTAACCTTTAACTAACAATTAAGAATGGTTGAGAATTTGAGATTAATATGCTGAAGTTATGAACTTTATAATCTTGCAGTGCACTCCATTGATAACGAACTTGAAGACAATACTAAGATAAAAGCAGTTGTGAGAACATCACTACTCTTATGCTCATCTGTTTACGTAATGACAAGCCTTTTTGGGTTTTTGTTGTTTGGTGACGGGACACTTGATGATGTGCTTGCAAACTTTGACACGGATCTTGGAATCCCATATAGCTCGTTGCTTAATGATGCTGTTCGTGTTAGTTATGCAGCCCATTTGATGCTTGTGTTTCCTATTGTCTTCTTCCCGTTAAGACTGAACTTGGACGGGCTACTTTTCCCTTATAAGGGCCCGTTAGTGTCAGATAACATGAGGTTTGCATCCATCACGGTTGCCCTTATCGGCCTCATCTTTTTGGGTGCAAATTTCATTCCAAGCATATGGGATGCTTTTCAATTTACAGGAGCAACTGCTGCTGTTTGTATTGGTTTCATTTTTCCTTCTGCCATCACACTTGGGTAAGTTGCATTTTCATTTTCGGATTTTATCTCAATTTAGCATAGGTGATCTTGATATTATTGTTTTGAAATACCAGGGATCGTTATGGGATAGCGAGTAAGAGGGACAAGATCTTGTGTGTATTCATGATCGTTCTTGCTGTTTTCTCGAATGTGGTGGCTGTGTATAGTGATGCATTGGCTTTGTTCAAGAAGAATGGACCCCCACAGCGTGATGGGTGGTGGTCAGGTCTGCTTGAAGCCCTGATGGAGCTCGTTTTCATGACGAAATGCAACTCGAGTCGCTTCCTCTAGGGCTAAGTTGTATAGGTGTGATTTATGTCATCGATTGTTGTCATATGTATTTTTATTACGTTTAAAAACTATTTCGTGTTATGAACATTTTCTTTTCTAGCAATAAGTGTCAGACTTTAAGTCTAGACTCTGATATAATTCTTACTCTTATCAAGCAAGACTAAGAAAAATACAATAATCACCTTTTACCACAAATATCAAACATCGATCACTTGACATTGAAAAGTTAAAAAATGATACAATAGTTAGAAAATAATAATACGAATTAGTTGATTCGCTTGTGACCTAATCAAAACTAGTTGTTAAAAGTTCAAATGCATTTGGGTTCGAGCGTGATCTTCAGCTTAGACGGAGCTCGTTTATTATACAAGCTTGAACATTAGCTTTATGCACCAAGATTGATTAGACTCGTAGAAGCAAACTAGTCTGCTTTTCTTATATAAATATGATATTAGTTGTATGATATTGATTAGACTCGTAGAAGCAAACTAGTCTGCTTTCTTATATAAATATGATATTAGTTATATGATATAATTTTATAATATAACATATTCAATAATTACTCTTTATGTAGAAGTATGATAATTAAAAAAAAGTGATAATAACTATTAACAATTTATAAAAATATTTAAGAATATATAAAAGATAATTAAATAATTAATAAATAATAAACGAGCCAGACAGACTCGATTTAAAAACGTATAACTTGAAATCTCAATTTCTAGACGTATAACTTGAAATAAGCGGAGCTCAAACTTCAGCTAAATTACAACCATGCAAGTAATGGACTACTTACCAGTTACCACACAAAGCAGAGACAAAAAAAAAACACCAGATCTAATTACTGTAACTTAAAAAAGGGCATGTTACATGCTTATAAATTACTATCTGGAGCTGAATATATACAACATCCATCCAAAATAGCATCCACCAATGTACACACACCAGCTAACATAAACCAATATTTAAGGGTTACTAGAGGTGGTCACAAAGGCACCAATCTTTTATAATCTCTTCTTCTTCAAGGGCACAATTATCAAGCACCCGCCCAAGGATCAACCGCGTGTTCTGCAAAGCCAACTCTCTAGGTGAAACGCCCGTCTCAGATAGACTAGGTTGTGCAGTCGGCTAGACCCTGGTCCAAACCCCAGCCCATGGCTGTTGTAGTGGTCCACTGCGGGCCTTGAAAGATGATTGAGGAATAGCACCTTATCTTCGGCCCCACTGAGCCCATTCTCGTATGATGCCTGATCATGATTGTGGGTCCCGGTTAACGAACTGCAGCTTTGTAGCAGGGCTTCAAGTACACTAAGTGCCTCCCAACATAGAGTGCTTTCACCAACTGGGAACAATTGCATACATATGTGGACTTTGAGCTGCATCCATGGGAGTATGCTGAAGCAATGCTTTCATGATTAAGAGAATAACTCGTTGATACTCCACGGGTCCTCGTTCTAGAAGCTTAAGCAGATGCCCAAATGCTAGTGCAGAGTGCTTTGGTAGCCACTCATTGCATAATAACGGTGACACGCAGGCTAGTAGGTTGTCTATGGTCTTGATTTCCCCTGTGAATAGGCCATGAAAACTGTCGCTAATTCGTCTAATGATTTTGCACGACACCAAATGGCTAATTTGTTGAAACACCACATGCTTTCTGGTATTGGTGCAACAGGGTGAAGCAGCCCCAACAACGGCTTCTTGGTTTAGCTGTAAACAGAGCCAAGGGAGCAAGCCAGTGATGTGCATCAAGAGTCTGGTTTCTGGGTCCCCGAATATTGAGTCACAAGAGTGTATTGTGATGCGTGAGAGACTTCGATGACACCCCATGACTCACTGTAGACATGAGTCCTTTGAGTACAAGTGGCTGCACCCCTTCGAAAGCTGGAACTTTCCCACTGGATGGGGAGTGGCACCAGCAGGTTTGATTCCATTCCTGGAACTCGGTGTCAGAGACACTATGATCAAGCTCGTCTCTTGGCATGCTCGACAAGAGGACATTTTCAGTGGTTCGATCCCGAAACGACAACCGGTCAATGACCCAGCAAACAGCTCGAGTACCTGGCAATAAACATGAACGAAATCTGTGTGCATCATGGCTACACAGCCCCAGAAAAGCTGGGGGTAGAGAATCACCTTCTTGGGCTCCATATTCTCCACCATTACCTGCAGTGTCAAAAGAATTTCCATAACAAACCCTAAAACTGAAGGTACAGGATTTGCTAGGCACTATGGAGGCACCGAAGAAGTGAGACACAAGCATCATTAGTGACACGGGGTCTTAATGCACGGTAGATCTGGTGGATCGACATGACAGGTGTCTAGATGTGCACTCCATGGCCCACTTGAGTGCCTCCGCTCCCCAAGTCTCTCTGAGGTCACCTTGAAAGAAGATAGCATCCACCATGCTCTGCACAAGTGCCGACAAGAGTGCTGCACTTGGGAGCTCGATTTTG
>JABSNV010000854.1:0-48447 GCA_024085815.1 Flaveria linearis | reverse complement strand
GGGGTGGTTGTGGTTTATGGTGGAATGGATGAAATGGTGGAGTGGTGGTAGCTGTAGTGGTGGTGGTAGGTGTGATGGGAATGGTAGATGTAGTGGTTGTGGTGGTGGTAGGTGTGTAGGGATGGTGGATGTAGTGGCTGTGGTGGTAGAAGAGGTCCTCACACTATACGTCTTCTTTTGGCCTTTTTGCCATGTGGTTGTGCCATCCTCTTCAATCGTGAGCCCTTGGAGCTCTGGGCTCCCCTGAGCTTGGCTGGGGGGTGTGTAGGTAGGATCGCAGTATCAGTACCCTCACCCCAGCCCGGCATCCTCCAACCGCCTCCATACCCGATCGGTAGCAACCACACGGCTACTAACTGTCCTTGTGAGGGGCTCCTCATTGGACTCCTCATCTTCGTCATCTGGCATAAAGTCCCGATGGATGGGTGCCTGCTCCAATCCACCGAGAGCTGAGGACTAACATGTGTGGTGGTGGAGACATAGTGAAAGTGTCAGTGGCCCTTGGTCACTACGGCCTGTATCTCCACCACCCTACCTGTCATCGTCATCTGTCGTCATCCACATCACAGCAGCCCATGATTGGCTCAACGCTGAATCACTGTCATTGTGACGCCACTTTTTACAAGCTGGCGCCACGTAATCCTCCCTGACCGGTGGCCGAACAACCTCCTAACCGGGGCTTCACCTGCTTCCCCCGGTAGACCTTCATCCTTCCCAAGGTGGTGTCGTCCATAACTTCCAGCGATACCATATCGTCCTTCTCCTTGGAAGGTAAGGAAGCTTCTCATCAATCATCATCTGAAGACCTTGGGTACATGCAGAATCCCTCTTTCCCCTTGGCTTCTATGTTCTCGACCAGATAAGTGAAGAACATCCGTGAGAAGCTGAACGGATGGTTCAGTACTAAAGCCACATAAGCATTCTGGATCTGATCAGATAGCTCATCGAATCCCTCCTCTTGTTCAGTACGCCGGCGTTGATGTCACCGCATACTTGATCCTAAGGACATCTTTCCCATACCATTATGGGATGCAGCTTGGTTGGGTGTTCACCATCGTCACCCAAGTCCAAGACTCGCCTGATATCCTCTTCACTGATCTCGATATCTTCCCTATAGATAGAACTCCTAATGAGTTAGGCTCAGTAGATCTGTCAAATGGTGTTCCCCAGAACGCTGCTGATCGACCTGTATGGTATACATGTGTAGATATGGCGGTGAAGATCCTCGAACGTCGAAGAAAGGCAATGATCCCGGTAAACTCAGAGCATTCTGGGATGTAGGGTCCAGATGAGCACATATATTGTGCTTCGTGCTCATCGTCCATTTATCTGCCATATTACTGCAATACAAGGGACCGACACATTAGTTCTGTTCATAATAGATAAACGATTTGACTTAGAAGATTTTGACCAATCTGGTTCAATCGTGCGATTGAACAAGACGACTGGGTTCAGTCGTACGATTGAGCCTGCGACTGAGTTTAGTCGTGTGCGAAGCCATGCGGTTGAGTCAGTCGTGCGACTGAATCACCGATTGGTTACAATCGTGCGATTGAAGCATGCGACTGGCTCAATCGTGCGACTGAGTTCATTAGTCTGTCCATTCGCATAAACCCCCGTGTCATCAGTGAATTAGATGTCGTTTTTAAGGTTCATATGATTCGTAGGGACTCAATATAGCACTAAACTCCTTTAAATCGACATTTTTAATCATTTAAGTGGTTAATTTTTAGGTTTGAGTCCCGGTTATTTGTTTGAACAATTTAGGACATTTAGTTCGATTACAGTTCTTGTTTGTGTTCGATTCCTATCGCAAGTTACCTGTAGATGAATACACTTAGGGTTAGAACACAAATCGAATGCAATCTCAAAAGTTTGAAATTTTGGTAGACTAACAGGGCTTAGGCGGGTTTTGGAAAGTTTGAAATCTGGTAGAGATTACGACCGAATGAGCCTCTATTTATACTGTTTTGGGTTTCAGTCGTGCGGCTGGACCCATACGCATGGCTCAATCGTGCGACTGAGGTTCAGTCGTGCGACTGACTCATACTCCTCTCTTCAGTCGTACGACGGCTCAGTCTCCTCTCTCCAGTCATGAGACTGGCTCAGTCTTGTGGTCCAATCGCATGACTGTCTCATACTCATGGTCCAATCGTATGACTGGCTCATCTCATGGTCCTCGTATGACTTGCTCAATCTTATGGTCCATCATATGACTGGCTCACTCTCATGGTTCAATCGTACGATTGACTCATTCTATGATTCATCGTACGATTGGTTCATACTTATGATCCAATCGTTCGATTGATTCATACTCATGAGTTTACTTCATACTTTTCAAACATTTAGTTTTAACTTTGATTGATATACATTAGGAGCACCGATCATCTCAGACATGATCCTTTGAACGAGAACCGTTTGATCACCTCAGACATGATCCTTTTAATTTCACAGTTTGGTCACCTCAGACGTGACCCTTTTTACTTCTCAAACCTTGATCATCTCATATGATCCTTTTATTTAAAAGAGTTGGGTCACCTCAGATGTAATCCTTTTAAGGTATGATTCAAAGAGTTCACTTTGTTACATAGCCCGACATTGACACAGGATAACTAAACCGAAAAGAAACTTGAACTTAAACAAAACAAGACATATTTTTGTGTTTTTGTTTGAGGTGGGTTGAAAACTTTTAAATATCATTTAACCAATTTCTCCCCTGAGCAAAACAACTTCAATTGGTTTTATCATCTCTGGAGAGATTATATGGAATCATACAGGTGTATAATATCATTTGGACTCCTGATATATGTTTAAATTAATGATTCTTATTACTCACCGAGTCACAGCACTTACAGGAAATCATACTAGAGCTGTGAGAAGCACACAATGATTTCGACTGTCGGGAGTTTTATAGCCATGACGATTATCAGTATTGTTGTCCACTTTAATCCATACACAGACTTTTAACTCATATTGTGATTAGATTGTATTATTTCAACAAGCTTTTTATGGATCCCACACTTATATGGTAATCAACATTCCTCAGGAGATTTTGAGCGGTCTACGGTTTTTGAGACAAGAGAAACTATTCTAAGAGCTTTCAAAGAGATGCTAAGCTCAGGTCAGTGCCATCGCACAGCAGAGAGGCGCAAACACAATGAATTCTAAAATATTTAGGTTGTGCTTATCCTCAGGTCAGTGCCATCGCACAGAAAGAGGCATACAACCTATCTCCTTGTAAGAGCACCTTTTCTTTTACCATAATGCCCACACCACAACATTAGTCATTTCTTTGATTGTGTTTTTCAATTTTTTCATGTGGTTTGCTCATTTTTATGGTCATCCGCACACATTTGTGGCGTTTATTTTGCTCATCCCCCTTATTGAAATCTAGTTGATTGTGTTAACCGTGATAAGATGAACCCACAGTCTGTTAAACAGTTTAGTTAGATTGTATCACCAACGAAGTCTACTTGTCTATTGTGTTGAATCTACTGACACATCATACAATGTACTAGCACCCCTAGGTCTACTTTTCTATGTACCTCAGTAACAGACTAGTGTACTATCATTTTCCTTTATTTGGCTTAAACATCATAGAATTGAAATTTTAATTATAGCCTTTTGGTCTTTTCATTCCTTTTTAAGTCCCAAACAATTAGTTCCCTATGTACTATCATTTTCCATAGTTTTGAATCAATCTTACAGATTTGATTTGCTTTCAATCTATCTGACCGCCTCCTTTTTTTTAAGTAAATAAATACTGAACTAAACTAATCCCCCCTAAAATTCTAAACTGAAAATCTTTTTGTGTTTTTGAATTTTAGGATAGAAATAATGAAAATAAAGAAAAATTAAAAAAACAGAAGACGGACTATGACTCATCCTTCTAGAATCACATCACTTTCTTTTTCACGCCATTGACCTCTAATAAATATAAACCGAGGTTTATCAAATGCTTTTGTGTAGAGGTCGCACATTGAAATTCGTATTAATTTTAACAACATCGATTAATTGCTTTTCAAAACAGTCACGTATAAAGTGATATTTAATACCAATGTGTTTAGTCTTAGGATGCTGGACCGATTTTTAGCTACAACAATTGCAGCAGATTATCAACAAAGATAGGGGTGTCAGAGAATTGCAAACCGTAGTGGTGCATTTGCTATTAAATCCAAATGATTTGTGAGCAACAACTTGCAGCAGCCGTATTCAGCTTCACATGTTGACAGGCAATAGACGTCTGCTTCTTACACTGCCAGGTAACTAACCGTCTTCCAAGAACTCCACTGATGTTGACTTGTAATTCATCTTGCAACCACCGTAGTCCGAGTCACTATACGTTGTAAGCTCAAATCATCATCATGAGGATACCATAACCGAGTGTTGGAGTACCCTTCAGATAACAGAATATCCTTTTAACCCTATGAGATGATTTACTTTTGGTTTAGCCTGATATCTGGAACAGAACACGTGGCATACAGATATCAGGACGAGAAGCTATGAGGTACATAAGAGATCCGATCATCCCTCGTACAAGTGGCATCTACCAGATCACCATTTTCGTCGGGTGCCTCATCGTGGTTTGTGGCAAGTGGAGTTCCAGCACAGTTGTATTCTCCATGTCAACCGACTAAGAATGTCTCCTACATATTTTGTCTGATGCAGGAAGATTCCTTTGGGTGTCTGATCCACCTCTAACCCAAGAAAAACTTCATTTCTCCCATGGCACTCATTTCAAACTCAGCTTTCATGACAGATTCGAATTCCTTACATAAAGCTTCATTTTTCGAACCGAAGATGATGTCATCCTTGTAAATCTGAACCAGTAGTAAATCACCATCTTTCTCCTTGATAAACAGTGTACAGTCAATAACCCCTCTGCGAAAACCATGTTTAAGCAGATGAGTAGAGAGTTTCTTATACCAGGCTCGAGGGGCTTGATGAAGCCCATACAAAGCCTTGTCCAATTTGTACATTCTATCCCGATGATAAGGGTCCTTAAATCCCTCGGGTTGACTTACGTACATTGTTGCACGAATCTCATCATGAAGGAAGGCACTTTTCACATCCAATTGATAAACTTTGATTTGCATATAGGATGCATAGGCTAGGAATATACGAATAGCTTCCATCCTTACCACAGGTGCAAACACTTCATTGTAGTCAATGCCTTCGACTTGCCTAAACCCTTGAATGACAAGTCACGCCTTGTTTCGAATTATGACCCCTTGGTCATCTTTCTTGAAACGAAGAACCCATTTGGTGCCAATCACCTTTGCACCTTTTGGTCTGTCCACAAGTGTCCAGACTCCTAACTTTTTGAATTGAAGGAGTTCTTCTTGCATAGCACTTACCCATGCCTCATCTTGTAATGCCTCGCTTACACACTTAGGCTCACTTGAGATACAAAGCATCGATAGGCACATCATGAATATAGCCCTTTTCCATCACTGCTGCATAATCAGCTGAATATAACTGATTTCTAGTCTGAACTCCTGATAGAATATCCCCGATGACATTGTCCAGGGGATGATGAACGTGTATCCGAGTTCCAGGATAGGTGGGAACAACTACCTTATTATCCAGATTTGGAATCTCATTTGCTGTTGGAGTGTGAGGTTCCGACGTGTCGGTGGCTTCAGATTCAGCTATGGGTGTACTTGTAGTAGCAGGAACCTGTTCTGTCTGATCCATATTTGTGGCCTCAACCGCTTCATCATTAGAAGAAAATCACTTATCTCAAGTTCTTCACCTGAAGGGCTTGAAGTATCATCTAATGGAATAGACGATGTAGTGTCTAATGGATAGTTCAACACATCATATATCATCGGAGCATCTAAGTCATCATCAGAATGGGAAGATGGTAGATTGAAAGACTTGAAGAATCCATCATAATCGAAGAAGAACGAAGGTCCTTTTCCAGCAGGGGGTGGTGAATCTTTGAACATCAACGTTACACCACACTTCTACCTGACCCGTTGAGTTGTTGTAAACTCGCTTGTCTGGTATACTGTAGCCGAGAAAAATACCTTCTTCTGCCTTCTCACAAAATTTTCCAGTTTGATTCTTCTTCAATAGCATGCAAGGTGCACCGAATGGTTCGAGATACTCCAAGTTTGGTTTACGTCGCTGGAGTAATTCATAACATGTCTTTCCATGACATTTAACCACCAGAACCCGATTCAAAGTGTAACAAGCATTACCCACTGCCTCGTTCTAGAATTGAATAGGTAGTTTTGAATCGGCTAGCATTGTCCTTGCAGTCTCAATCAGACTTCGATTCTTCCTCTCAGTGACACCATTCGTTTGTGGAGTATATGCAGAAGTGAATTGATGAACAATACCTTTCTCTCGACAGAATGTCTCCATCCATTGATTCTAGAACTCTGTGTCGTTGTCTGATCGAATCTTTCTAACTTTCAGCTTGTAGAGAGATTTCAGTGTCGTAACCAGATGCTTAAATGATTCAAATGTTTTAGACTTGGCTTTCAAGAACATTACCCAAGAGAATCTGGAGTAATCATCAGTCATGACAAAGCAATACAGGTCTCCGGCATTACTTCTTGTGCTAACTTGGCCAAACAGATCCATGTGTAGAAGCTCAAGTGGAATTTCGATAGAGTTGACTTTCTTTGCTTTGTGAGACTTCTTGGTCTATTTCCCTTTCTTGCATGAGACATAGAAATCTGGAAGTTGGAAGTTCTTGACAGTAACTCCCTCTACCAGATCATTTTGAACCAGATGATACATCTTCCTCAGATTGATGTGTCCCATTCTTCTATGCCATGAGACTGACTCCCTTTCTGGTTGCCTTTGATAGGAAGCACTGTGCAGTCGATTCAGTTGTGGAGGCTTTTGATAGATCCAAGACATACAGATCATTATATCTTAAAGCTGACATTAATACTTTATCCTCCTCGATGACATACTAGTTATTTTGCAGTTGCTGAACATAGTTGACCTTATCGAACTTGACTTTCTCATTTCCCACTTCGCCTTGAGCAGTGATATATGCTCCTTTATTTCCAGCAAATGATACGTGTCCCCTTTTAATTTGTTTGACGTTGAAAAAGAGAGACGAATTCCAGATCATGTGCCTGGACGCCCCACTATCAATAATCCAGGTATTAGTGATAGCGCTGTAACGGGCACCCTGCACATACAAAGGAAATTATTAGTTCAAGTTTGGGACCCAAGCCTTAACTAGCTTGGGTGTCCTAGAGGTATCACACATCAAGAACTCAACCCACTATCCTTGAGAGGCTGAGGGCACGTCTATCTTCTTCTTGTCCTCACTATCAGACACATTACCTGAGTTTTTCTTTCAATAACCCAGTTTTGTGTAAGGCCTGTTTGTGGTAAACAGACGACTGGCTAATGGTTTGAACTTTTGGTTCACTAATAATCCTAGGTTTAGCCTTGGGTGACACAGCCTTGCTTTCAGCTCGTCTGTATGGCCCTTGGTATTTTGGAGGAGTATAGATCTGGTTTTAGAAAATCTAGGTTTTTCATCAAAAAGTTCAATTTTCCTTTTGGGTGTCTGATGATAAGGACAATTTGAAGAGATATGTCCTCTTTTTCCACAACTGTAGCAAGATCTCTCTTCTACATATTGTGAAATTTTTGATGTGGGGTTGAGTGTGGTTGGGGGCTTGGTAACTTCTCTTCCTTTCTAAATGTTTCACCTTCTTTAACAAATTTAATTGTTTTGACATTTTGAACATCTTTTGTCTTAGTTTGATTTGGACTTTGATGATTAACACGATTAGGGTTCTTTGAGTTAAACTTTTTAGGTTCTGAAATAGACGTTTGTGAACCGGGTTCTAAGTTAACCTTTTCAATTTTATCAGTCAATTCCTCAATAGGCATCTTATCTTTAGATCCCAAAGTAGTATTCGTCTGTTCGGTGACCGACTTCACAGGTTTACCTATAGAATCTGGATCACTGACCAGAGGGGTAGACACCACATGATCCTTTACCGGGTTGTATTTATTGGTCTACATTTAGTATTCAAAAGGATATCATGTGGTGGCGGTACTACTTTATAACCCAAACCTTCCCCACCATTTCATTCTTTCACTAAGTTTTGAACTATGTGTGAAGAACTTGCCAAGCTCTGCAGTTTTTGTTTCAATGATTCAACTTCGACTTCCAAAACTACTTTTTGCTTCTTGTTTCTTCCAAAGAATTTAAATAGAACTTAATATCATTTGATTTATTAAGAGCAACAACTTCGGTTTCCTTAATTGTTTCCCCAGAAGTTCTATCTTTTCTTTGAAACTGCACTCATTTTGTTTTAGCACATGATTTGCTTCAGTGCAGAGTTACAAATCATTTACCAGATTATCAATATGTTCTAATAACCTAGAAAATTTTAAATCAATGGTTTCTCTAAATTTGTCACATTCAGAACAAGCATGTTTATCAAATAATTCGTCTTTAGAATTTACCTGTGAGGTACCAAATGAATCAGCCATCAGTGTAGTGTCAGACTCTTAGCCACTGAATGTTCTGTGTTTGCTGCACTAAGCTCTTCTTCCATTAAGTGATCAATGACATCCGTAGCTTCTTCAACTTCTGAACGTGAATGCTCAGCTACTATGTCTCCCTCACTTGCAGATCCATCATCCAAGGTGTCAACAAAAAAACGTTAGATTCACCCTCTGATACGAATCGGAAGGACCAGTCTTGCCATTCATCACCTTGAGCAACCAAAGCTTTAGAGTCTTTATTGTTATTGATGCCCCAATCTTATCCTTTTCTTGACGATTGAAAGAGGGAAATGGATTTCCATTTACTGTCTTCTTGGGCTTAACACACTCTCGCTTGAAATGCCCTTTCTCACCACAGTTGAAGCACGTGACCTTGGTTTTGTCAAATCCAAATGTAGTATCTTTAGTTGCCACCAAGTTTTGTCCCGTCTTCTTTACGAACTTCTTTACTCTTCTCACAGCGCTAGCCAAGGCCCACATGATATCCATGCGCTCTAACTCAGTTTCTTCAACTTGCTCGTAATCTTCATCAGCAAGATGACAGTTTCCATTCTTTCCTGCAACCAGACCATCATAAGATTGGACAACTGCAGCTAGAAGGTCCATATGCTCTTTCGCTACTTCCACAGTCACATTCTCGAGATTCTTAGTCTTTAACTTCTTAGCATTTGCTTCAGGAACTATGTAGTGGGTTCCAGATGACCCAGACGTGTCGGTACCTGATGGGCTGCACTGAGAAGGAGCAGAGGAGTTAGATACAAAAGCAGTTTGTAATGGTGTACCTGACGTAGTAGGAGGTGGAATTGAGTTGTATAAAGCAGGATTCTGAGCGTATGATCCTTTCTTTGACTTGTACTTCTGACGCAGTTCTTCCTCCCTGAGCTTTAAAATGAAGTCATTTATGTCCAGGGTAGGAAGAGTATCATTTTGTCTTAAATTGGACACAAATGGATCCCATTTATCTGGTAACCCATCAGCAAAGCTAGAAACTTTGTCTTCCATGGATGTAACCACATCATGAGTGTGTAACTCACTTATAAGATGATAGAATCTGTCGATGATATCATCTAAGCTCTCCTTTCCAATTGGTGAGAGATTGTCGAATTCCTTTTTAAGAGCCTTTGCCTTGAGTGCCTTCAGAGTTGCATTGCCTTCGTATCTCTTTTCTAAGGCTTCCCATAACTTTTTAGACTGTTTGTTCTCAAAAAACTGATGAAAAATATCTTTAGGTAATGATTGAGTCAACAAGGCATATGCTTTCTTTTCAGCATTATGCATAGTCTTCTGGGCTTCACTCCTACCTCCCAAAGTAAGCTTTACCCCATTAGCACTGACTGGTACCACGTAACCAGTCTCAATAGACATCCACAGATTGGGGTTAACTCCATTCAGGTAGATTTCAAACCTCTATTTCCACTGTGGGTATTCATCCAACGTTAACAGCTTTGGCGGTTTGTTGTGGTTCCCTATCTCACTTTCTAGAAGTAGAAGATTTTGGATGCGTGAGTCCTTTCTAGCAGTAAACGCAGAGAACTGATCTTCCCTATCTCACTTTCTAGAAGTAGAAGATTCTTAAGGACTTCTACATTGAAGTCTTGACATTCAAACATCATCATCTAGCCTCCAAATCCACGGTTCTAAAGGTAGTTCATGTGGTTGATATATATGTTATGATAGTGTGTTCTTCCATATAAAATGATCCTTGTTTTGCGTTTTGATTAAACATATGTATATGATACATAAACTCACGTTTTTAATATAAACTCCGCTGCGTTTTACATGTTAAATGGTTAATATGTCTTTGATAATCATCTACAAAACCCATCAGTGGCATCAAGAGCCGGTTATATGGATACATGCTTCAAACATTGAAATTTTCGGGTCCTTTTTTATAAAAAGTGGGCTGGAAATTTCTCTTATGGAAGTCCCTTTGTTTTTCAAGATATTACTTTATATGCATGTAAGGATCTTGAAAATTTTAAATCATGAGATGGTTTGTTTGTTTGGACAAAAACCCACTTGTTCTTGGTTTATATTGGCCAAGAACTTGGGTTCAAAAGGGGCTGCAAAATCGAAAGATATATACATATTTGGATGTGTTTTAAGTGCATAAAACCTAGCCATGACCTTGTGTTTGATTATTTGTGGTTGTGATTCATTTGACTGTAATAAAGGCTATGTAATTTATTTGTTTCATTTGGTATGTAATAAGTAGATTAGCTTGCACTTTATTTTACTAGAAAATATATTAGGACTTTTTCTATGTAATAAGTATTTTGGGGCTGATTTGTAAGACAAAGAAGGTGCCTAAAGATGGTGGTGGAATCACAACACAAAAGGCATACTTGAAGCATTTGGATGCAAGTTCAAGTGGGAGTTCATCAACACAACAATGTGTCATTTTTACCCTAGGAATGACCACTTGACGCACTTGTTATGGCAAGCAAGTGTGATCAAAATAGTTGGCTATGGTTATGCACTTATTTTTTTATGTTTGGTTGATTATTTGGTTGTTTGGTTATGTTTAACATTTTAATTGAAAATAGATAAACTAGTTAAACAACTATGATAAATCAAGAATAAAAATGGTTCTTTATAATCATTAAAGGAATTAATAAAATATGTTTATTAAAGGTTAATGATTTAATAAAAATGGGTTTTATTAAAAGGAACCTTGAAAATAGTTTTTCAAATAATACCATGCATTTGAATGCATACAAGTTGTATTGTATAAAAGGCCTTTTCTAAAAACTAGAATTTTAGAAACTACAAAACCCCTTTTGAAACAAGTTTAACACCATCCTTTTAAACAACACTCAATTCACTTGTAACTTATTTATCGGATAAAGGTCACCTAACCATAAATAAAGAAACTTGTGAAGTTGAGGTGAAATTACCATATTTGTGGATAAAGGTCACCTAACCACTTGTATATGTAAAATCACACGTGTGTCTAAGTAGGACGACTTGATTTGGAAATCATGCATTAGGATCACCGAAGCATGACATACAAACGGTGTTGATGGGATAAACATGCCAAACAAACATAAGATGTTTAAAATGATCCCATATAACTAGAAATTGTAATAGGTTACAATTGTCAAACGTTGACTACCTTGTAAATTTAAATAAAGGGATAAAGGTCACCTAACCGATATTTAAATGTAACGTTGGATTCTAGATTTTAATTATTAATTGTCTATGAGACATAAAATGGTATTAATAATTAAAATGCTTTGATATCAAAATACTAAAATTGAACTTTGTAAAATTGTAGATGGCTAACAACAACAATGCAATCCCGACCGTCCATAACCTATCACTAAGAACCATCCTTGAAAAGAAATGTCTAAACCATGGGAACTTCATGGATTGGTACCGAAACTTGAGAATTGTTCTCAAGCAAGAAAAGAAGTCCTATGTGTTAGACGATCCCATTCCCGATCAACCCATGAGAATGACGTAGAGGCCTTTATCTAGTGGGTCAAATACACCGAGGACTCTGTGCAAGTCTCATGTCTCATGCTAGCGAGTATGATTCCCGATTTGCAAAAGGACTTTAAGAATCACAATGCCTATGACATGATTACCCAGTTGAAGGAAATGTTCCAACAACAATCAAGGGTGGAGCGCTTCGAAACGGTTCGAGCACTCCATGCATGTCGGATGGACGAGACCCAATCGGTGTCATCTTACGTTCTTAAGATGAAGAGACACATTGATCGCCTCGAAAGGCTTAACTGTCGTGTGTCCAACGAGTTGGCAACGGATTTGATCCTCAACTCCCTATCAAAGAAGTTTGATAGCTTTGTTATGAACTATAACATGAGTGGATAGGACAAGAGCATTGGTGAGCTTCATTCAATGCTCAAAACGGCCGAGGCGGGCATGGGTAGAAAGGTTCTACCGGTCCTTACGATCAATGAAGGAGGTAGTAGGAAGAGGCACCTCCCCGACCCTAGGGCAAGTGTTGCTAAAGGGAAGGGCACGTCAAAGGGAAGGGTAAGGGTAAAGAAAAAGTGGAACTGCCCAAACCGAAAGAAAAGAAGCAAAAGGTGCTCATGATGACCCATGTTTTGAGTGTGGTGAGGTAGGCCATTGGAAACGCAATTGTCCGGTCTATCTCAAAGAGTTGAGATCGAAGAGGGACGCGGTGTAACCTCAGGTACAATCTTTATGATACATGTTGAGCTAAATGTTATTTCTTCTAACACATGGGTATTGGATACCAGATGTGGAACTCATATTTGTAATTTGTTGCAGGGGTTCATAAGAAGTGAGCATTACACAAAAGGGGAAATTAGTCTCTTTATGGGCAATGGTGCAAAGGTTCACGTGGAAGCCCAAGGAGACTACATTTTGAAGCTTCCAAGTGGTTTGGAAGTTATTTTAAAGAATTTTTTGTATGCTCCTAGTTTGACTAGGAACATTATTTCTGTTTCCCGTTTAAGACAATGTGATTATGATTTCAAGTTTGTTGACAATGATATTCATGTTTCTTTAAATCATATGTTTTATTTTAAGGCTATACCTTGTAATGGTATTTATGAATTGGCTCATGAAACACAACATATGATAGCTCAATGTACCAAGCAACCACCAAAAGGCTCAAATTAAATTTGAGTGATTCCTATCTTTGGCATTGTCGCCTTGGTCACATAAACAAGAATCGTATGCAAAAACTCCAAAAGAATGGTCTTTTGAAAACTAATGAAAATGATTCATTTGATGTATGCGAGTCTTGTTTACAAGGTAAAATGACAAAGGCCCTTTTAATGGGACTAATGAAAGGGCAAAGGATTTATTAGGGATCATACATTCAGATGTATGTGGACCTTTTAAACCAATAACTAGGAATGGTGAAAGATACTTCATTACCTTTACCGATGACTATAGTCGTTATGGGTATGTCTACTTGTTAAGACACAAACATGAATCTTTTGAAATGTTCAAAATCTTTAAGAATGAAGTAGAAAATCAACTCAACAAACGGTCAAGATTCTTCGTACAGATAGAGGAGTGAATACCTAAGTAGTGAATTTCAAGTATCTTAAAAGTTGTGGGATTGTCTCACAACTTACTCCACCTGGAACACCACAATATAATGGTGTGTCTGAGGGGAGGAATCGGACTCTATTGGATATGGTTCGATCTATGATGGCTAGAAGTACATTACCTCTATCATTTTGGGGTTTCACGTTGCTCCCGTGGCCCGTATTTTAAATATGGCCCCAACCAAGAAAGTGGAAAGGACACCTTTCGAAGTATGGCATGGAAGGGTTCCATCATTATCATATTTAAAAGTTTGGGGGTGTGATGCTTATCCTAAGCAATACACTCAAAACAAACTGGAAGCCCGATCCACAAAGTGTATCTTCATTGGATATCCTAGAGATTTTATTGGATATTATTTCTATGATCCGACAGAGCAGAAAGTGTTTATTGCTCGAAAGGCAGAGTTCTTGGAAACTTAGTTTCTTTCAGAAGAAACTAGTGGAAGAGTAGTGGAACTTAAAGAGGTTCAAGATTCACAAGACGATACATAATTGGTTGATACTAGCAATCAACATGAGGATGTTGAGAATGATCATATGGATGATCAAGATACACAAAACGTTCGCAAATCTGGTAGAATTAGTGTTCCTCCTGAGAGATATGGATTTTTCATGGATGGATGCTATGTGGTAGATTCGGATGAACCAACCACATACCATGATGCAATGTCAAAACCTGATTTTGACAAATGGCAAGAAGCCATGAATGTTGAGATGCAATCCATGTATGATAACCAAGTTTGGGAATTGGTTACACCACCTCTTAAGTCCAAGATAGTTGGAAGTAAGTGGGTTTTCAAGAAGAAAACCGATATGCATGGAAACTTGGATACCTATAAAGCTAGACTTGTAGCAAAAGGTTTCACTCAAACTCAAGGGTTTGATTATGATGAAACCTTTTCGCCTGTGGCAATGCTAAAGTCTATCAAGATATTTTTTGCCATAGCAGCATATTATGACTATGAGATTTGGCAAATGGATGTCAAAACCGCTTTCCTTAATGGATATCTTGCGGAAGATGTCCATATGAAATAGCCTGAAGGTTTTGTCGATCCAAAACATCCTAACAGGGTATGCAAGTTAAAGAAGTCAATCTATGGATTGAAACAAGCGTCAAGAAGTTGGAATCACCGTTTTGATGATGAAGTAAAGAAATTTGGCTTCACCAAAAACGCTGATGAAGCTTGTGTATATAAGAAAGCTAGTGGGAGCACTATCACTTTCCTTGTATTATATGCCAATGACATTTTACTACTTGGAAACGACATTCCAACCTTGGAAGGTGCAAAAGCCTGGCTTGGTAGCTGTTTTTCCATTAAGGATCTTGGTGAAGCAGCCTATATTTTGGGAATAAAGATCTATAGGGTAGATCAAGACGGCTGATAGGTTTAAACCAAAGTGCATACATTGAAAAGATCTTGAAAAGGTTCAAGATGGAGAATTCTAAGAAAGGTTTGGTACCAATTCAAAAGGGGACTATATTGAGCTCATCTCAATGCCCTAGTTCAAAGGTTGAACAAGAAAGAATGAATGGAGTCCCATATGCATCTGCTATAGGATCCATCATGTATGCAATGATATGTACTAGGCCGGACGTGTCATGTGCTCTAAGCATGACAAGTAGATATCAACAGAATCCTGGTAATAGTCATTGGATGGCTGTTAAGAGTATTTTGAAATACCTTAGAAACACTAAGGATATGTTCTAACATATGGATCTGGTGAGGAGGAGCTCGTTGTAAAGGGTACATGGATGCGAGTTTCCAAACTGATCGAGATGATTCTCGATCACAGTCGGGATATGTCTTCATTATGAATGGAGGAGCGGTCTCTTGGAAGAGCTCAAAGCAAGATATAGTGGCACTATCTACAATAGAATCAGAATACATCGCCGCTTCATTGGCAGCTCAAGAAGCTGCGTGGCTTAGGAAGTTCATTGCTGATCTAGGGGTCGTTGCTACCATTCAAGACCCCCTAGAGATCTTTTGTGACAACGAGGGTGCGATTGCTCAAATCAAGGAACCTGGTGCTCATCAAAACTCGGCACATTGAACAGAGATTCAACTACATAAGGGATGAAGTTGAAAAGGGAAAGATATGTATTCGCAAAGTTCACACCGATCAAAACATTGCGGATCCATTCACGAAGCTCCTAGATAGGTCAAAGCATGAAAGTCATACCTGTGCCTTAGGACTTTGATATCTAGTGATTGGACTTGATCAAATTTTGTATTTGGATATGGAACTTATGTTATTTGACTTAATTATATGGTTATAATTTTCATTTGTTTTTCTATTTTAGCATGTTTAAATCCGTGAATAAGTAAGTTATTCTAAACATCCGTAGTTGATCATACTTGTGGGAACAACTATGAATGTAAGACTATAATGAACTTGGATTGGTTGATATTCATAAGGTATGAATATAGAGCAAGAGGTTGCTACCAAGGTTCATTGATATCTATGGGATATAGATATCGCACCGACCCGCTCTCAATTATTTCTGCATGGAATCTTTGTGATTAGTCATAAGAGATATTGAGTAAAGGCGAATATCATTGTATCCTCATACCTGAGATACATAATGGGTCTTGATATTCACCAAGTATTGTACTTTGACTTAGTACTTTGCTGTTCTGAAAGATTGGCAGTACATAAGGCTGAGTTCAGGTATGATATAAGGTGATTGTGAGAGACGTATGTAGTCAAGATGGAATTTGTTCCTCTTATTCGTTGAGAGTTAGATGTATAAGGCCTGTTAAAGTTAAATCAACGGAGAATGACAATTCTGTGTCTCTGGGATTTAACATGACATCTGTAACAAAAGGATAAATGATTGATTCACCTAAATCGTATTAAAGTAAGGTACTTGAAAAGGATGATGTTATTGAATGGCACTTATTCATATACATTAGGGGTAGCAAACCGTTGCTAGGCATTATTTGCTGCTTGCATCAATCTTCTATGAATCTTGTGCAAGTGGGAGATTGAAGGAATTGATCTGCCCAAGATACATATTAAATTGATGTGGCTAATGTGATATGATCAAAGTCGGGTCTACCCAATAACAAGCCAAACAAACACTGATAAATATTTATTCGTTGATAAGATCACACAAATAAATATTAGCACCAATATAGAAACCGGTTTTTCTAAATCATTGCTTTTGTAAATGAACAACATTATATGGATAATTTGTTCATGAGAAATTAGTTGTTTTAATATTTAAGTTGGTTAAGTAATATCAAACAAAAGTGTGTTATATTTTATAAAATTAAAAGGGTTTTAATTTTATAAAATTAGAGTGCAATAGTGTATCTTTTATAAAAATTCAAATGAGAGGGAAACCCACAAGTGGGACCCCAACTTCGGCCGCCCCTTGGGGCATGGGAACTCTTTTATTAGTTCTTGGTTCATGCAACATTCATTCACTTAAACACTCTTCTACCAACACACCTTTCTCTCACACACACAAAAGCAAAAGAATTCTCTCAAACTTCTCTCTAGAAATCGGTTTCTAGAGCTGAAAAACAAGGCTTTTTTTCAGCTTTCAAGCAAGTGTTCTTGGCTGGAAAAATCGATTGAGAAGAGGGTCTTTCAAGTTGGTGTTACAAGACCTAGCAAGTAGGTGTTTGAAGGAGCTTGGGGTGTCATCTCTTGAGGACTTCTACATTGAAGTCTTGACATTCAAACATCATCATCTAGCCTCCAAATCCACGGTTCTAAAGGTAGTTCATGTGGTTGATATATATGTTATGATAGTGTGTTCTTCTATATAAAATGATCCTTGTTTTGGGTTTTGATTAAACATATGTATATGATACATAAACTCACGTTTTAATATAAACTCCGCTACGTTTTACATGTTAAATTGTTAATATGTCTTTGATAAACATCTACAAAACCCATCACGGAATCCGATTTGATTGGCGATGCAATCAGTGAGAACGAATAACCTGATCAATCCAACGATGAAACAAACGTTAAGAACGAATGACAATTGATCAGAAACGAACTATGAACTTGGATTGTTCGTTTGGTACGCTCTGGACGGCTAGGGTACGTATGTATTCGAAGTGTTCTGTTTTTCCACGAATTACGTGGTATTTATAGGTTTCCTGTCTTCAATCGTACGACTGAACCATTAGCATGGTTCAGTCGTGCGACTGAATCATGCGATTGACTTATATGCATGACTGAAGGTTCAGTTGTGCGACTGACTCAATCTTATGTCTCGGTCGTGCCACTGATCCAATCTTCTGGTTCAGTCGTGCGACTAGTCCATAAGCATGATATGTTCATGCGTATGGTCCATTAGCATGGTCCATTCGCATGAACTATCACATGGATAAGTTAAACATACTTCCAAGTTCTTATTGACTTAGAACCATGTAGAACAACATCAAACCTATATAGTTAGTTCATACACGTGCAACACATTCAATATAATGATATCATGACATAATCAAACATAAATTAACATCACAATGCAATTCATATATCATTCATTCAATTCATTACATCGATTACATATACGTAAGACATGAAAGACTTTTACATTTCAGAACATAAACTAGGTACATCAATATGTAACAACACAAATACTCAAGATGATGAGTTGAGGGCAGCCTGATTAAACTACTTGGGAACCAAGAACTACAATGTGGATGAACTCATCTTGCTTCCTTTAGAGGAACTTAATAAACTGGCTGACATAGAGCTATTAAAGGAGATGAAGGAGGCAGACGATACAGAGTTACTCCTCAAGATTATAGAAGAAAGAGGGCAGAAAAGGTTTTACAAACATGCTCCTACCCTCTCCCCAGTTCAAGAAAGCCCTAAGACAGAGGCTATGGCAACTTATCAACCTTAGGTAGACAAGGAGTTGATAGACAAAATATGATCAACTATTTGAGTTCCACCAGTCTCTATGAGGCACCTACACTTCTTCCCCTATCATATGAGTATATTGAATTCAGTATCATAAGCAGTTGGAACAACAAGTTATTAAAGACAAAAGGCTAAGAGAAAGATGAGAGAAAAAGCTGCAACGTCAAGAACCATCATCCAAAGAATCAAAAGAAGTCTGCTGATAGGAGAAGGATGATGAGCCTCTTGAAGTTTTATGGATTCTCCGAAAGGATGCTTGGTCCAATGTTTCTATCCACTATGTATGAGCATATTAGAGTGATCAAGCAGAAGATTAAAAGGGGAGAGATTGATGACTTGCATTCTCCACCAAGTCAAGCTCCTCCTAAAGTTGAGGTCAAGGTTGAACCCACTAAGACAACACAACCTGGACCAAGAGCTGCATTTCAGCCAACTTCATCTTCTAATCCATAGCAAGGTCTTGTTCCCTCTCCTTTTGAACCTGTGAGAGAAGAGGACCCAACTAAGAAAGACAAAACAAAACAACCTGGTACTGAAGACTAGTCTTCTCAGTTAAAGACTTCAAAGAGAAGGAAGAGGATGGCCATGAAAAGTGTTTCTAAGAAGAAGACAAAGGCATCCACCTCCACACCTTATGATGAGTCAGAACATCCTAAGGAAGTACAAAAAAAGGCTGCTCAACCAACTCCAACTCAAGTACAACCTCTTACAGCTAAAAGAACCATCTTGTCCTGGACTATTGCTGCAAATCCAGACAGGTGGTATGTTATCAGAGATCAAGGAGGTCAAGATGTCTATTTCTAGCAAGACATTCTTGATCTACCTCTACATGATCTCTATGACATGAGAATGTATTATGAGAGTCTGAGGGATCCTGACCAATTGATAAAGAAGGAAATGGTCTTGATCCTAATAAGGACTATCAATATCGTAACAACCTTCTATGTTTTGGTAGCATCAACCAAAGGAGAGTTTGTAAGGTTATATTAGAAAGGCTGATGCATCCAGAGCAACCAAAGAGCTTTTGAAGACAGAGAATACATGCTTTCTCTTATCAACTTTTGCATAAAGCTGACTCACTTTCCACTGCAACTCTGAAGACTCACCAACTTGTATAAGTGGGGAAAAGGTCCATGCTTTGCTACTGTAGATTAAGGTTTAGAGTTTATAACTTTCTACTTTGTATCTTTTATCCTTTTTGTAATATATTAGGATGTGAGCTATGGAATGTCATAATCATAAGTCAAAAGGCAATTTGCTTTAGACTATACATTGATCTTGTTGTCTAGATTAGTGTTTTCAGCTGGCTTTCAAAGCATAGCCGCTGTAGGATGTAGTATAAAGTATCTCAGGTTCTTTTATTTCTTTTCATGCTTTGTAACACTTGTAATAGAACTAGAGAGCAATATATAGCATTCTTAAAAAACCATACTTATCGTGTTCTTATTTTTTTGTTCTGTCTCATTACTTACTTGTGTTCTTATCATCTTCTATATAAACTCAGTTCCCTGTTTGATCAGTTAAGTGTTCTAACACTCTCCTTATTGTTAGACTGATTGTATTAAGCATCCTTAACCAGTCCTATAGCATTAATGATCCAATCACACATTAGAGTTACAACTCATCAACCAACACCTTCTGCCTAACCTTTACTGGTGCCGGCAAAAATAAAGTTAGAGAGTATGATCTCTTTAGAATATCCCGACACAACATGAAGTACTTGGTCAGTCTACCTCTTGAAACCACTCAAGAGATAGAAGAGGATACATGTATGTGTTACTACTGATAAGGATGCTTAAAGGATGAAGAAAGAGTTTTGATAGCAACATCCTAGGGGAAATTTGTTGATCTATAAAGAGGATTAAGCTACCAAAAACTCAAAGATTCAGTACTGATTGTCAACTTCTGAATTTGCCAAGTGTGAACTACTACCGATTGGCACTGAAAGTGATGAAGTGCTAATTGACTGCATATCAGCACTTAAATGGATGAGCTGCTGATTAACTACAATATTAGACAAGACTGTCTGTACCAAAGAACCTTTGCGACTACTGTGTTCTACTTTTTAGAGACAACATAGTACTAAAGCTACAAAATTCTAATGTGTCAATTGCATGTGCATGTTGTACATACCGTTTCCTAAACCAGAAATAGATGTGAAGTGATTTATTCTTTATGTTTAGCTTTCATAGTATAAATATCTCTCACTTGTATAGTTTTGAGGTTAACTAGTAAGCCCACTTGTTTATCTGTTGATTTTAACAATTTGTACTTAGAAAAGCTTAATCAAGTGTATAATTTGAAAGAACTTCGTGTGTCGTTTTTATTCCTCGAAGTATATGTATTTGTTAAGTAAGAAAGTTGACTTAGATTCTATATTTGTCATATGCCATCAAACAGAGTAGTCTTTTTTGGTGTCCTTAACCCGATCCAACAATCCATCTCTAACTAATTAGTGGAACAACTTCTCCCAAATTGTTTTCAATTACAATGTAAAAATCTTCTAAAGGAACAATATGATTGTCCAGACTCGGGTTTTAGCATTTTCTTGAAAAAATGATTCTCATTCATATTTTCAATATGCTTCATCAAAATTGAAAGAATTTTTGGAGAGCCTTTGCCATCTACTCCTTTTTTTATCAGTGAATTTACTCCTGAAAGAGTTCTATAGTATCCACTTGGGAATTCACATATTTATTCTCATTTTGGTAGCTATGACAACTACTTTTCTTTCAATTAATGGTCATTATTTTAAACTAAAAGGACAATGCCCATATTAGAACTATCCGACTCTAAAACTTCACAAACTAATTGCTAGAATGAATCCTAATTTAGGCATATATGCTAGCACATGCATATAAGCCACTACACATTGTTTCACTCAACTTTCTTTACACCATCTTTTTATACGAATATGATAATTCTAAGAATGCACTAGTACAATATGTGTACTATTACACTATCCAGGAGTAATTTTACCTTCTTGTCATTCATCGTATCTTAGGTAACTAATTTCAGCACACATGTCCAAATTTATTCACACGTACTACCTTTACATCATACTTTTAGGTTAGACTATTGAATTATCCCCTTGTCCTTGGTTCCTTTGTAAAGTCTTCGATTGAACACTACACTACTACCAAGAGCAGTACAGTTTGAGTTTGAGTATTTATCCCTATACCCGGATCCTTCAAGCCATATGCTCTAGTTTCAATTTGTAATGCCGACATTCTTTTTATTAATTTAATAAAAGTACCAGAGTTTAAGCGTGAAATACCAGGATTTTTCAATATTTTTCTTTTGTTATTTTTGTAATGAATGTACATTGTAACTATCATAATATTTCTTATATGTACATGTTCGATACATCTTAGCAGAGATTTGATTTCCATTAGCCTTCCCACTTCAAAAGTTGACCCCTAACATGCCCTCAATATTTCAAGTTTTGTCGTTTATTGTCGAGATCGATAAAGTTATTTTGTTATCCTTAACTAGTTCATACGTCATTAGTTCTTCTTATATTTTCTTAATGATGAAACCTAGGGCGCATTTTTAATAATCTAACAAGCTTTATGTTGCACCTTCAAATCTTAGGGAGAACACTTACGTGGGGTGGATGTCTTCATGAAATTACTAAGTGACATGTTGTTTTCGTGCTTAACTAATGATGCATGGATAGTGTATAGGCAACACAAAAATTTATATTTATAATCATATCGGGCTAAGAGATGCATGAACAAGCCAAAAACGAATATATAAATTCAATTGTGAATCCCAAAACTTTCTTTGTATTTTAATCAATACTTTTTGATACAAAAACCAATAAATAGTTTTGAGTTTCAGAATGTTATTCGTCCAACTTTTACATTTTTGTGCATTATTTATATTTATTTCGATGAAAATGTTTATCATATATTAGTGGAAAATGTAAAATACCGACTTGAGAGAATTCAATAACCAAATGTGTCTTTCACGTAACAAGGACATATCACGGACTTAGAATTTTTTTTCTATAAGGGTCGATAATTTGTAGTCACACAATAAAAAAACATAAAATCAAGTTAAAACTCAAATATATAATAGAATACGTTAATCGTCATTAGAAAATATGATAGAAAATATGTAATCACAATGCGTCGATCGTCACATAATCGCATATGTTGATTAACTAATCATCCCTACAATTGCCGCTAATATTACAATGTTGTAAATTGTAATCGAATTGTTTATTAACTATTAAGCTAATTAGTTTATGTTGGGGCTGATACAGTAAAAGGCTTAATTTTTTAAAACAGCTCTTATGTGTATGGGTGATTAGGTTTATAAGAATGAATGGAGTAAATAGCTTAATTTTATAAGTAGCTATGGTGTTTATAAGAAATGTTATCATGTGTGTTAAATAGTTTATGATAGATTTATACTTATAGATTTATAAATCTTAAACTGTTTTTTCTTGTAGTCGTCACCAACTTCTTTTAAAGACCGGTATCAAAATTTTATGCGGATCAGTGTCCAAATTCTGTATGGTCACTCATATTAGATCGCATATATACAAAACGAAGTAAACTTTCATGAAATGCGGTCAACCCCATAATTAATACCAGGCATATACACTCGGCTACTTATTATAAAATGAAAATAGTTGGTATTGGCCCATAAGAGTAAGTGGATAAAGCTGGCTTTGGAGCCATGTAACAAAATAGTGCTCCCATTATATGTTTTATACCAAAAAAATCCGTATTTTTAACTATTTATTGATTTTTAAAGATTAAAAATTTAGTTTAATTTTATTTTCACCTATATAATACAATGTTTACCCTTAACAAAGTTGTCAAATCTTACGTTCTTCTCAACCTTGTTGTTACTTTTTTCTTAAAATTCTCTCAAATCAGAAAATGTCAGTTAATATCATATTATACAGTGGTGGTAAATGACATTTTGTAAACGGTGTTGAATACTATCTAACAATGTCATTTATCACACAATTACCTTTTAATGTCATTTATCACACATTATCACACATTTACCATTTATCACACATTTACCATTTAATATTAACTGACATTTTCTTATTTGGGATAATTTTAAAAAGAAAATAACAAAAAAATTGAGAAGAATGTAAGATTTGATAACTTTGTTAAGGGTAAACATTGTATTATATAGGTGAAAATAAAATTAAATTAAATTTTTATGTATTAAAAACAATAAATAATTAAAAATACGATTTTTTTTGTTAAAAACATATATATATATATATATATATATTTATTTATTTATTTATTTTTTTAATTATGGGCGAGGGGGGGCATTTTCGTAATTTTGGGCGAGGGATTCCCATAATCTCTCGCTGAGTCAGCGAGGGATAAAGACACGTCAGCGAGGGATGTACACGTGGGCGAGGGATTCCCATAATTCCTCGCCACGTCAGCGAGGGATGGACACGTGGATCGATATGATTGGCTATTTTATTTAATAAACTTCATTTTTGACCGGTTATTTTAGTAATTCGATGTGGTCAAATGGTTATTTTCGTAATTTACCCTTTCTTTAATGTTGGGGTCTTTATTACGGCTACCAAACGTTTTATAAATAGTTCATGAACTGTTCAGCAAAAAGTTCATGTTAGTTAATCTTTTACTAATAAATAAAAATAAATCCGGACACTTGTCACCATTTTAAGACATCTAATAATTGGTTTTTCCGCTTTTTTCTCCTCTTAATTATGAATGTATAATAACTATTTATTAATTAATAACTATCCATAATTAAAATTTCAAATATGTTAATTTAAAATTTTTGAATATGTAATACATGGGTTTATTCAATCCGTATAATACATAATATTTAAAACGTAACTCTTTATATTATAAACCATTTAACAGTAAATTTATTTAGCACGTGTATTACACGTGATTGTAACCTAGTTTAATAATATACAAACACGAATAAGAAAAATTATGTTAGTTAAGTTAAACGAACAAACACGAAAAGAAGCCACGTTCGTTCACTTATGTTCGATAACGTGTTATCTTCATTTGTATTTATTCATTTAAAGATTTTATATTTTATTTTTTATTTGACTGGTTTAATTTTAAAAAATATGAAACACTACCTATTTATATGTCTTCACCAACATTCTCCGTTTGCTCACTTTCAACTTTTGTTTATGCTAAATTTTAACAAACTTCTTAAATTTTGCGTTATTTAAAACATTCATAGTAGGTTCTTTATATTTTCGTGAGTGAAGTGCTTAAATTATATTGAATGATTATTAATTATTGTAAGTACAAGTAAGAGAAAATTTACTATTCTTGTGTAAATTTAAGAAAACACTATTTACTCCTTATAAACTTTTTCTAAATTTTTTTTAAAGTGGTTGTGACTTAAGAATGGAGTACATAGAAAAAAATAATGATAAAAATATAAAAAGTATTACTTAATAAAAATGAGGGAGGGTACTAATTTTTAGAGTATTATAAGATAAGTATAAGAAAGCTGCTGTAAATGCTCTTATATGTATAATAATTATTTCAAGTATATTCTGGTAATTATGTTTAGTTTTTGTTAAAATTTGACCAACTTTCATTCGTGTATGTTTAAATTCGTAAACCTTTTTTGTGTTCGTTAGTCTTTATTTGTGTTCATTTATGACTGGTAAGTACTCGTGAACATTTCATGAATAGTTCATTTCTTTAATGAACGAACACGAATAAAAAAACTCATTCGGTAAGTGTTCAATTCATGAATAACTTCTTTTACTTAATGAACGAATACGAACAAAGCCTTATTCGCATTGGTTCGTTTCGTTTACAGCCGTAGTTTTTGTTTTGGCTTCAAATTTCTCATGTATGAAAGATAAAAGAGGTTGTCAATGAAACTAGGAATCGTGGAAAGCGGGAGTCAGTACTTTAGGGTAAAAGAACGATGAAAATGAGAATCATACATCATTTTTACGAGGATGAGTTTGAGAATTGCATATCGCTATTGTTGGTTGAATCATTTGAAATTTATCAATCTAACAAAGTTAAGTCCTTAATTCGATATATCAGTAAAGTAATTAAGTGTAACATGTGAAAATTAAATTTAAAAAGTGTATATATATAAAAACAAAACATAATACGAATAATGAATAAGATTAGTAAAATTTAAATTAAAATAATAATCATATTATTTTCAAGGGGCATTTACATATTTTCAATTCCTCATATCATTAATTACATATATTTCCAAACCAAAAAATTAATTACATATAAACATATATATCCATTTCATTAAAATTAACATATTAAAGAATTAATTACCCTAAATTTTACAAACAGAATTTATATATTTTTTCCTAAGATCATAAATTGCATATTACCCTACGTTCGAGTCTTCTGTATAAATAAAATCAACAAAATTACATCTTCAAATACAAACATTTAAGACTTTATCTGAAAACAACAATCATGAAAAATCAAAGTTACATCTTCAAATACCAAAATAATAGCCAAAGCTTTAAACAATTATAAATTAAAAAATCAATATGTATACCTCCTTTAAAAAATAAGGATAAAATAATTATTTAATAAGTTTATTTTAATGATATTGATAAATATGTAATATATGTGTTTTATAAAGGAAAAATATGTAATGATTTTTGGACTTGGGAAAATATGTAATTCATCGTCTTAAGAATTATTATGACTTTATAACTATGATTTAATTTATGCATATTATTTTAATAACGAATTTATAAGCGAAAATAAAAGCATGAGTTCAAAGAATTATGGCACGTGAAATATCTATTTACTTATTCATTACCAGATTAGAAACTAATGTAACACTTGAGTTGAATCAATCCAACATATGGTAAGCTAGTAGTTTGTTAACATTTGAATGTCTGATGTTATAAGCACAGGTGAAATATGAAATATTGAAGATTTAAAAGTTATAAATAACAAGTAATAGAAATTTAGAAATTACAAAGTTATTTATTAATATAAGATACAATTGAAATTTTCTTATAAACTAATGACAAATTATTAGAATAAGATGTATATTTTAGATATTTAATTATTTAGAATTATTATACTTTAATTATAGCGAGATGAGAAATAAAAAAAAAGTTATTATACAACTGAAATTTATGAATTTTTATAATAGGAAAGTATATAGATTAATTAATTATACATCACAAGGCTTTCTAGTGTAGCGATACCCTGTGATTTTTTAAAATGAGATGTTTGAATTCAAATCTTGTGAGACGGTATGTTTTGGGTGAGTCATCGGGTGTTCTTTTAGTTAGGTGTTTTCTATAGGGAGGGGTGGGCTGAATCGCTACGTTTCTAATTTTTAGGAAAAATGTTGATCCATTAAGTAAAAGAAAAGTTTAATAGAGGAAGTTATGTTAAAATTGCTTACATTTATTACCCTTGTCGTGTCGTGATCCATCATGAATGGGGTTGTTTTAGCAGTTGTTTGTTTAAGTTTTAACCAGTCTGCAATGTGGGCCCCTTTCTCACCGTTATCTTATTAAATCCTTCTTTCGTCCTCTCCAATCCCTCTGCGCCATTTCTGCTTCCTCTCATTTTCTCTCTAATATATATATATATATATATATATATATATATATATATATATATATATATATATATATATATATTTCTATGGGGATGGTTCCTAAGAAAACCAATATTTATGTGAAAACCAAAGAAAACCACGGAACCATAATATAATTCATAAATTTTATGTTATTTTAATTGTTAAAAGGGTATTTAAGTATTTGTTACATATATGTTGAACATAAATACGAGAATGAAGATTCTTACATATACGTAACACTATTCAAATGAAAATGGTTACGTATACGTAACCTATATGTGACGTATATGTAAACCATGCTACGATTTTTCATTTGACTCATACCCTTATTTATATATGTGCACACACAAATATAAAGAGTAATGATAAAAAAATTAAGTTATGTGATCAATTTAATTGGTTTTCTCTATTTTCACGTAACTTTGTGGTTTTCTTAGGATCCCTCCCCATATTTCTATATATATATATATATATTTCTATATATATATATATATATATCATCATCATCAACATCATCATCATCATCTCCTGCATATCCTTCCCTCACAACTCAGATCCCCTATTTTCTAAATCCATCGTAATTTGCTTTCCTTTTTGCCTCTAAAAGCTAAGGTTGTATTCCAATTTCATATCAAATTCGAAAACCATACGACCAAAAAGAAATGGAATTGAAGAACATGGTAGCCATGGCTGCTCGTACCGGTCGCCAATTGCAGCGTTACGACAAGGGCCATCGTCAAGTCGTTGGGTTAGCCTATTCATATTCATATTCATATTCATATTCATATTCATATTCATATTCATATTCATATTCATATTCATATTCATATTCATATTCATATTCATATTCATATTCATATCATATTCATATTCATATTCATATTCATATTCATATTCATATTCATATTCACATTCACATTCATATTCATATTCATATTCATATTCATGTGTTTGTAATCCGTTAAATGTTGGTTTTCTTTATTATTTTTCTTTTCAAAATGGGTGAATTGCTTCAAGTCGTGAAAAAATCTATTATATAATTCTTTGGACCCCTGTATAAAACGGGTGTTAAATCAAACAATAGTCTAATCCATTTATTTCTACATGGGAGTTGGTGGGGTTTTGCAGATTATATATCTACATATTTGTTAAATTGCCAATTTTGGGATCCATATTCTACAATTTAAGATAACCATCAATGAACGAGTCAAGTTAGCTTAAGAACTCAAGTTTAGCTCATTTCAAGCTTTATGTCTAAAACACAATCTTGCTGTCATGGTATTTTTGTCTTTTCATGAAAAATGTTGACTGACATTGTTATCAACATGTGGCAGATGTATCCCTTATAGAATAAAAGGTAACAAGGGGTGAGTTTAGAAGATTCATTAGAAGTTCTTGTCATCAGTGCACAAAGAAAAGGCAAAGGGATGTTGTTCCCTAAGGTAATTTGCCATTTTTAGCTTCATTCTTTCAATTTTTTTCTTTCAAATGTTGACTTTTAGACATGATCTGTAAGGTGACTTTTTCAAAATAAAATAAATGGTCAAGAGTGATGATTAATTGGTGTTCTGTACTTAACAGGGAGGTTGGGAGTCCGATGAATCGATGAAGGAAGCCGCATTAAGAGAAACTATGGAGGAAGCTGGAGTATATGGAAGCCTTGAGGTTTGTTAATTACTTGGTTCTTTTTCAATACGATTTGACATTGAAGCATACAAATTTTGAAATTTTCTTTAACCCTTCGCGACCAGCGGCCTTCCTAGTGTAAACTGGTAGGATATTGGCGGGGCCCGTGTGATTTCCCTAACGGGTTGTCATGGACACCAAAAAGATAAACCAAGTCAAATAACATATAACTCGTGTTAGTAATATTATGAAAGAATCGTATTATTTACCTCTTTTCTTTCAAATTGTTTAGCATATGTTGGGTACGTGGCACTTCAAGAGCAAGAGCAACGACGCGTTATATGAAGGGTACATGTTTCCTTTACTTGTGAAGGGGCAACTAGACTTCTGGCCCGAGAAAGATATTCGTCAAAGAGTTTGGGTAAGTTCTAAAATGAAAAAGATTCAATCTTTGTGCTAAATTGCATGTTTTTCACAAGAAATTATGCTCATACATGTTTCATGTGTTTGTTTATATCAGGTTAGTGTACCAAAAGCTAAAGAAGTTTGCCAACAATCTTGGATGAAAGAAGCATTGGATTTGCTGGTAAACGACTACTCGAGTCATCAACTGCTAAGACCGATGAGGAATCCCTTTGACGATCACTAAAGAGTAGCTCATAAAATGTAAATAGACATGACTAAGGCGGAAAAAGAAACTCAGGAAGCTTGAGCTACTAGTCGGTTTAGGAACCTGTAGCTTGCTTATCGCGAGTCAAGGCCTTCCCTAGAAGAAAAAGTCACTGAAGAGATGGAAGTAAAATATGTAATCTAGTGGTTACTAATTTTGTTTTAGTTTCATCTTTAAGCATTCTTTTGAGAGTTGTTTTGGGACCTTCTCTAATGTTTTTGTTGAACAACTTAATCATTGATTAACTCCATTCATCAGTTAATTAGGATTGTGTTCTCTAGCTAGTTTCTTATCTGATCTAGAGTCATAATACCGAGCTAACATCAATGCAGGCTTCGGTTCATAACAACACCGCGTTGTATTTAACCCAAGAGGCCAAGAATCATCGTGTTCTCAACTTTAGTTTGTTTGTTGCTTGATCAGTTGGCTCATTTCTCTTTTATATTTAATGATTTTGATTGTTTCCTTACAAATCTTAAATAACAAGTTAACAAAAAACCTATATTGCATAAGTCTCACAAATAGCTTGAAGTTTTGTTGATCCCAATAGTTCCACAAACAATGCAACTTCTCACGAAGCTAATTATGAGTCATTAAGAGCATGTTGTCCCAATGGTATATCTAATAGTAAAGTGATGTACTTTCTAATCAAATTTTGAACTTAAGTCCTAAAAAATCTAGGTGCGTGTATTTTAAAGTGTGTGTATTAATCCGCTAAAAATAATTACAAACATGCTATAAAGAAGTAATGAGTCACAGAGTTATATATATCCTTGTTTTAACTCTTGTGTAAAATAAAAATATATATATATATATATATCTACCATTTGGTCGTGAAAGTAATGTTTCTAGATCAATAAAGGTTAAATAGGTCACCAACTCATCTATGATAGTAACTTCTTGTCTTTGGCTTAAAATTCCATAAAAAATAATTGTCTCTTATGTCATTTGCACTAAAAATAATGACCGTATGATATCAGCCTCTTCTTTATTGTATAGTTTGTTTTGTCGTATATAGTTTAACAAGTGCATGCATTTTAAGAATTGTTTTGTATCCAACATGACTGAATACAACAAAAAGAACCTTTCATATCCTTTACAGATGCTTGGGACATTTAGGAAGGACCCAAAAGTACCACTTGCTCTAGGTTATGGACTATAGTCGACAAGGGTCTCTTCGATACATGTACGTGTAAAAAGGCTTCTGTTAGGTGGTAGCATAATGGTACACAAAATATCAATATTTGACAACGTTATAAGATAGAGTGATCATGCTTCTAAGGACTAGGATTTTCAAAAAGGAAGGGGGTTTCATGTACGGATAATTCAAGTCAATATGTGGTAAAGCAACACTCAAGTATCGGATACGTCCTTATATGGGCGTACTGGTGCTGCAAAGAGCTCCCGCGTTTCGCAGGGTCCAGGGAGGGTCCGTCCCATTTAAGAGAAGATGTACGCGGTGTTTCCCCCACATTTTGTGAGGACATCTTCCCATTTAAGGGAAGATGTCCACGGATACGTCCTTATATGATAAAGCAATATTGTTCGCTGATGCGCGTCTAACATCCAGCAAATTTGTGTCTGAATATCTAAATATTATCGATGGTTGCCTCGTCATGATTGGAGATAAAAACAGGAGTAAAAAAAAAAAAAAAAAAAGTCTGGAAGCCCCATTTTTTTTTTCTAAAGGACTTGTGCTATCAATAACATATAACATATATCCTTTGAATACTGTAAGTTTTATACAAATTAGCTAAAAATCTTTTATTATAAAAGAATGTAATTGTAAATAACATGCATCAAACATTAATGATTAAAAAACTTTTTGCATGTTATGAACCTTTTTGCACCTAGAGGATTAAATAACTTTACAAGTTATCAACAAACTTATAAGATATAAGTACACAACTCAAAGAACACAATGTTTCCAAATCAATTTAATCAACCATCTGATGTCATTTTATTTTAACCAAAATCTACTTAAACTACCCAAATTGATAGGGGCATAATTCAAAACTACTCAAAGTAATATTCTTAAATATTAAATTTTAATAATTAATATATTTAAAAACACACAAAAGAAATTAACATTTCATTAGTTTAAAATTAAAAACTCAAAATTACATAAAAAATAAAAATAAAAAACAATAATCGACTAAAACGGTCTAATATTAAAAAGCGTTCGGGAAGTAGAACCGAAAGCGGAAACGGATGGAGATAACAGAAGCCTATCGCCGGTGTTGCAGAGGGAACCGAAAGAACTAAACGAGGCGCGCGAGGGTGGCACGAGTACCTTTAGAATGGCTAGATCTCTCGGTCCTAGGTTTCATTAAATGGAGTCTTTGTAGAAAAAGGGGTTTATATATATATTTTTGACAAAATTTACTATTCCTGTTGATTGAAAAAATGATATAATAATCAAAGTTTATTTTGAGGAATTAAAAAAACTAATAGATTAATCGATAACCAGTCAATCTAGAACAAGATAAAATTACAAGATTGAGTCTAGGCTTGAAATTAATTATGCTCTATACAACATATGAGTTAGTAAGAAATAGTATTAAGCCTTCGCTTTGTGGCATTGTGGCAGTAGACGTAAATCGTACCACAATTAGCATCAATGTCATAACACTGTTCGTGACCACCAACACTGGAAAAACTCGTCCTAAGAAAAAGTAAAACCGAAAAAATATAATTGAATAGAAAATAGACATAAAAAACTAAACTACGCACATGAAACTTAAACATTACAAAATTTAAACCGAAACATAAAACGAATAATTTGTAAAAGATGAAAAATATACGGGATCAAAACTGAAAGTGAAAAGTTAAAGGGTTAAATTATAAATATATAAAATATTGAGGTTAAAGTAAAATAATTAAATATGAAAAAATCCAAAAGTGAATACAACCATATATGGTAAAGTACAACAATGATGTACCTATAAGTTGATAAATATTAATGGGGCCTACTAAAGAGACGCCCTCGGGATAAGTGGACGCCCTTCTTACGGGCCGTAAGGCCCTTCACGGGCCGTATGGCCGTCGATAGTCAAATCAGTCATTCAAAACGTAATTCCAAAACGTAACGGCCCGTGAATATGACCACGGGCCGTATTTCTTAACGGCCCGTGAAGCTCTTAACGGCACGTTTGTATTTCCCATTACGGCCGTGAACTTCTTTACGGGTCCTAGTTTCACCTTTAATAATTTGACGAGATATATTATTCCTCGTTTTTCGTGTAATTTTGTATTTATTACGTTATTTGATATGACGTAATATTCCTCGATAGTCGTGTAATTTTGTATTTATTACATTATTTGATATGACGTAATATTCCTCGATATTCGTGTTAATTATGTGACGAGATGCAATATTCCATTTCAACTACTATATAAACGTTAGTTTATAAATTCATTTCATATTCAAATTTCTACGATATAAATTCATTTCATTTTAACTACTACATAAACGCAATATTCCATTTCAAGTACTATATTAACGTTAATATTTACGTTACGATGTCTTTCTGGGACAGCAACTATTTATTCGGTTCGGAATCTAACTATTACCCTCAGGAGGGTTACGTTATTACGATGAGGCTGCTTCAAACTATCTAGGACAGTTCGCGTCCAATACGGCGGGAATGACGGGGGTGATAACGGTGGCGATAGCAGCGGGGATAATGACGGTTCTGGTTCCGGTAAAAAGGGTTTATACGATACGAATCAGGTTATAAGATATATCATATTTAATTTTACTTTCATTTTACTATCATTTAGTAATAACTAACTAAAAATATTAAATTGATTAGGTTTTCTCATCTCGTGAAGAATTAGTTGATTGGGCAACTAACGTGGGGCGAGAAAATGGGTTCGTTATTGTCACCAAACGTTCAAAAAGAATTCGAATGGTTTGGTGGTTAAAATTTGGTTGAAATGCGATCGGGGTGGTGTATAAAGGGAGCATCCACTCTAAGAAAAAGTGGCACGAAAAAAACAAACTGTCAATTTGAATTGCAGGGTAAGTATCGGATGCAGAGAGATGGGGGATTATAGTTGTTGTGGATGATACTCATACCCATGAACCTGCTGAAACCTGGAAGGACATGCATACGCAATGAGGCTCACCGAAAATGAGTTTCTACTGTAAAGAATCTGACCGAGCAAAATATTGACCCTCGAAACATTCTAGGCACGTTGAGGGAACAAAATCCCAATAACGTGTCTGTGTTACGAACCATATACAACGCTCGGGCAAAAAATAAAAAGTCCACCAGAATTGGTGAAATATGTTATGGAATGATACGGATATTATGACAAGAACTCAAGAAAGATATCTGGAGAAATTTGGAATTTCCTTTAACCATTTTGCGGCTTGGATCTTTTATAAAGATCAAGAAGATTAAAATTATGTGTTTTATTTTTGTGTGATAATAACGGTTTATCGTTTTTAAAAAAGTGTACTAATAAACTTTATGTTTTAATAAAATATTTCATTACTGTTCTACATTACACGTCTAGAATACAGTTCGTCTGCCATAAATCTTCGGAATCTAAAGCAAGCATCCTGTAAGCTAACCTCTTGACACTAAAGATCTATTTTGAACCAACCTACGTAATAACATACAAATTACAACTCCCGAATCTTGACCAATATGACCGGCGTTAGGGGGCCAAACGGTTTCACCCGATACCACCAGTTCTTCGATTCTTCTTGTCCGGAGTGCTGCCAATATTGTATACGTGACAGAAAATGTAAAAAGTACGATTCGAATTGTACGAAAATCGTTCGCGCATTACGATGAATGCACCATGAATCATCACACTTACTTGGTCGGCATTCATATGGAGAATATATACGAACTTGTAGTGAGTCCATAGAAATCTTAAAAAGATACCAATTTTCTTCGTCATCAGTCATTGGTACGTAAACCTACAAAACAATTTAATTCACGGTTATAAATTTATGATTTTATAGTAAACATGAAAACAGTATTACCGTATCAACTTCCCATAACGCGGGATATAGACAGTCACTCCCGTCTCCATATTCGTTACCATTAACGGACCCCGAGTATATTAAGTTAAACCACTCAAATGGGAGAATCGTCCAATGATCACTACCCGGCAACTCTTCGGTTCTACGTATTTCTTCGTATCTCCATATTGTGAGTCTATTTGTCCACGCCCGAACATGCTATAAAACAACAACTTTTTAATTGTTAGAATTTTAAAATAAAATAAAATATTAAAAAAACTTTAAATCATACCTCTGTACCTAAAGACACGTTTCCGAGTAATTCACGCCAAAATTGTAACGGAATATCGGAATGACCCATGTAATACACTCTACATGTTTGGGAGTCACCGTTACGTATAAAGTGAATAATATTCTGAGACCAGTTCCTCCCGTTCTGCCAATTATGGTTATCTATTGGATCAGGAATACTTTCCACAATATCTCGTGAGTTTGAAGATGACTCATTTTGACGTCTTCTCCTACCTCCCGAGAAGACTTTTAACTGTTTCGTTTCTCACTAACCATATAACAAGTCATATATAACGGTTTATATAGAATCTTAAATCGAATCAAGAAATAATACGTCGCGTCACATAATTATAAAATTTAAAAGTGCACGCAAAACGAGGAAAGTAAATTCTCAGAAGGACAACTACGGCCGTGAAGGATCTCACGGGCCGTTATTGAGGTAGTTAACGGCCGTGTGCGCGGACGTTTATGGGCCGTTTGTTCCTACACGGGCCGTGATAAATGAAGTTGTGAGAATTAATTTCGAACCCCTCACGGCCCGTAAGGCCCTTCACGGGCCGTGAAAAAAGTCAAAGGGCGTTTCTTTAACACCTGACAGGTGTCTGATTAATTGGAGCCATATTAATATATACGATGCACATTTATCATGATAAAAATGAATACTAAGAACGAGCTTCATCTTCTTCATCTTTTGAAAGATTAACATTCGTTGATCTACTAAGTAGTTAGGCCAATGAGTCTGATATGTATGTCATGGTAGATTCAAAACTACAAAGTATTTTGTAGGAATGGTTCGGATTTAGTGATATTTAATGTTAGGGGCGGCTCATCCATTTTAGGGTCCTAGGTGAAGTAAAAAGTCGAGCCTTGTTACAAACTGATTAACATTTTTATTTTGATTTCTGTAAAACCTAACATATATGGTCTAATAAATTTGTCTATACATCTTATAAGAATCAAGGATTTAACACGGAGTTGCTAACTAACTTATTTTCAACTTATTGATCTTGAAATTAGCATGATCCGTTTACCTAGTGAATTATGCCAAGTTGATTAACATAATCATATTTTTCATACTCAAACATTTCTCCAAGTTTACCTAAAGTAAATAACCATTTAATAATTATTTACTATGTGAATTTGTAAATTTCATCATAAAATCTGTACAAGAGTTGGAGCAACAATATACTGCATGCAGTTCTTACTAGTCAATAATACTTAACATATCATGATTGAGGATGATCCTTAAAGCATACTGATATATGTAAAGTAATCTTAGAGGCTGATGTAAACTAAAGTATACTAATAAGTTTTGATTTTCAAGAATGTTGTTTATTACTCTCAAGTTCTATTACAAGTGTTATAAAACATAATAATAAATACAAGAACCTGAGACACTTTATACTACATCATACAGCACCGGCTATACTTTGAAGCCAGCTGGAAACACTAATCTTGATAAAAAAGATCACTGTATAGTCAAAAGGCATATTGCCTTTTGACTTGTGACTATAACATGTCATAACTCACATCCTAATATTTTTTAAAAATAATAAAATGTACAAAAGTAGAAAGTTACAAACCAATGACCATGATCTACAGTTGACAAAAACATGGACCTTTTCACCAACTTATCTAAGTTAGTAAGTATTCAGAGTGGCAGCAAAACGTTATTCAGCTTTTGTCAAAAGATGATCAAAGAAAGCATGTCTTATTTGTCTTTGAAAGAAATCAGTCTTTGACTTCGGAAGACTTTGTCTCTCTAGATTTTGAAGACTTCATCTTTGACTTCAAAAGATTTTGTCTATTGGCTTCGAAAGATTTTACACTTAATTTTCAATGAGTTGTGTAAACTTCCAAAATTAACTCTAACTATACTTAATGCATGCATGCTAAGAGCTCTTTAGATTGCTTTGATTGCATCAGTCTTTAAGTGTAAACCTTACAAAAACAAACATTGAATCATTGCCATGGACTCCCACGTTTAGATGTTTTAGTTTGAGGTGGTTTTTGGACAATGAAGATAATCCATGTGCACCTAGGTTGTGTATTGGGTTTTCAGTATTAACAGAAGGAAGATTGAGCACCCATTTGGAATTTGATAGTTGTGTAAAAATGAAACAAATGTATGTTGCATGCGAATAGCGTAGGATGCTTTTCATGTGCATATAATGAAGTGGTTATACATGTATGAAAGTGGCAAAAAATGTATATATTTTTTTCGTTTTAAATGTTCTATAAAATGCCAAAATCATTAGCTTCTTTAGGCCTAGTTTAATTGCAAATAGTTTAGCAGTTTTTTTATCAGTAAACCCTACCCGAATTTGTGATATCTTTTGTGATTTGTAACAACTTCTTTCTGTAGTGGTTTACTATCATTGTTTCTTCTTCTTTATGTATGTTATCTTTTGCTTCTTGTTAATTTGGTTATTGTATGATGTTTGCAGGTTTTAAGGCTTGGAGTTGTGCGCGTCATCTAGCTTTCGTTGTATGCTGGCACATTTCTTTCTTCTCTATTTGCATACAACTTTTTTATTGTATGTGTTTGCTGCGTGTTATGTTTTGTTCTTTTTAATTATCTTTTTATATGTATGTTCTTAGGTTTAAGAAATCTATTTGTCAGTTTGTTGTATCAATATTTTACATGTTACTATTTCATGCCTATATTCTTTATGGGGTAAAGGGTTTACCCCGGTGATTCTATTAACATAAAATAAAACAAGTAAGTGGATGGTCCACCCTAGTTTAGTTTTGGACATGCCCAAAGATGTAAAAACAAAAGAAAAACATTTGCCCAAACAACCAACACTAGCCTAAACTAGCTATACATGGTTTTTAACAAACTAAATCACACTTCCACGTCTTGTTCTTCAATGTCCCACTCCGAAGAACCACTTGAACCTGATTAGACTTCTTTATCTTCAAACCCATGAGCTTATACCGAATACCTTGGATAATCAACTTTGCTAACGTCTCCGGTGGTCTCGGTTTATCATTAAATAATCTCGAATTTCTTTCTTGCCATATATGGTATGCCGTTGCCGCAACCAGTAATATTCTAAGAATGGCTTCTATAGATCTTGATGTCGAACTTGATGATAAGTGTAAAGAATTTGCTACCAAACCAGATTAATATGTTGCATGGCCCCACGATCACGAACCAAACTCCAAACTTGAGTCGAGTAAGAGCATTCAAAAAACAAATGTGGGTGCGAATCAAATTAGAAACACATAAGGGTAGCACATCATGTTCATATTCAATCTCCGCGAGCTATTCCACTTTAGAATCCTATCTTGAGTCAGAAGCTTCCGTTGACACACCAACCACATCAGAAAAGCATGTTTGGAATGCATTGCAAACCAAACACACCCGCCCATGATTGTTGCGGCTCCTTGTAACGAATATAATTCCAACAATAGATGCACTGTATGGAACCAAATTATCACCCTCCTTCCAACAAATCTGATCAACCGAACCATTTTGAGGTGTGACATTAATCTAATTTAACACCGGGTATCGAACCAGCCACTCCGCCGGCCACATCCAGGAGCCGCCTACATAAACTGTTAGATCTCAGCCTCTAGTTTGATCAATTAGATTATGTTCGCAGCGGATTTAGCATGAAAATTAGCAATTAAAGCAAGAACATAAAGAATATTGCATGCAATAAATGTAGAGAGAATAATTCTGCCTGAAAAGAATAATATTCTGTTATTTCACATGTTTCGGCGTGGAATACATTCAGGTCACTGCCCTTTTATAGGCAAATGACCCATACTGTTGTCAGATTCCACTGACATTAAACAATTATTTAACTAACTACTGATAGAACACAACTACTGAAGATGTCACAACAGCTGACATCTTCTTACAAATTTCCTAAGTGTTCTACCTATTACAAGTACTGAAAAGGAAACTACTGAAAAGCTACAACGACTGAAGAACAAACTCTTCAGTCGTTTACAACTACTGAACTATAACAGCTGAAGAACAAACTCTTCAGCTGTTGTACAAACTACTGAAATAAAAACATAAAACTACTGAAAAGAAATAAACCATCACAACAACTGAAGAAGACTTCTTCAGCTGTTGTGACAAACTCTGAAACTTCAGCACTTTGGTCTTCAGACTTTGTGCATCAGCAGTTGTTCATCAGTTCTTCAGTTCTTCAGACTTTGATCTTCAGCACTTGTCTTCAGTACTTGAAGTCTTCAGTACTTGTGTTTATCAGTACTTTAGACTTCAGTACTTATCTTCAGTACTTTGGGATCTTCAGCTGTGTACTTCAGTTCTTTTGAACTTCAGCTGTTGATTCTTCAGACTTTGTCATAACAGCTGATGGGAGTCTTCAGCTGTTGTTGTGATGTCATGTGGGACTTAGAGGTTTTTCTGATCTTGGCTCATTGGTTCTTTTGGTCCAACAAACTCCCCTGAACCAATGTAGCCAAAACCTCTAATTATTTGTTGTCCCACTTATTGTTGGCATAAAGATTGGTCTATTTCCTTCTGGATCAGATCAGAAGTTGACCCTGATAAGCACTGGCCTGGGAGAAGGTTTTCGGTATTTGTTTGGCTAAGTATGGATGGGAGCTCTGTTTTGGGGAATTGGACACAGTGCTATTATCCCATCCATGAAACCTACCTCCCATGTACTAGCCTGTAGATTCTCTGGTGTAGGCTCGGACAAAGATCATTTGTTCTTCTTTGGTCATGCCTTCATCCCCACCATCGAACAATCCTTCACGGCCGTACATCTCGGAGACAAACTTGACCTGTTTGCCATTCTTGAGCTCAACTGTTGATTTGCTTATATGCAAATTCATCTGGATGTCTGCCTTCTAGCAACAAGTTGAGCTCATCTTTGTGGAAGTTCTCAAGCTTCTTATAAACTAAGCCTTTTCTAACCATCCTGTTCTACAACATCATTTCAGGTGGTTGCTTAGACTTATAAGCTTTCTCGAACTCATCCACAATTTCCCAGGGTGTTACTACAAGAGCCACTGTGATTACTTCATCTACAATCCTCTTCATCTGGCTCTTGTACCTCACAAGAATATCTTTCTTTGTGATCCTGTGAGCCACCCTAGGATCAGCCAAGTCCTCACTCTCTCTCTGTTATATTGGAAGGTTTGTTTGAGAGTGAAGAGTCTCAGAGCTTCTTTCTTCATGTTCATGATAGAGGTAGAGGCAGCATATGCTTGGTCAATTGACTTAAGCATTCACATCATGAAGCTGCTGCTGTGCCTCTTCCTCTATCTTTACCCTTACAGTATCCATCTGTGAGGTGGGAGTGATGGTTTGAGGTTTGGCTTTTGGTAGAGGGATGACTGCTGAAAGGGGCAGTCTATCCTCCTCTTCTCTTCTTCTTGCAGCCTCAACACCCTTCTCTTCTTCTTCAAGGGTGGATCATTGGCTGCGGTTTTTGATGGTGAAGGGGTTGGTTTAGTGGGTTGTGGTTGGGTTGTTGGTGTGGGAATGTTGGCAGCACTGCTAGTACCTAGAGATAGGGCTGGTTTGGTCTGTTTTACTAGCAGTGTCCTGTTCCCAGCACCGGCTTCAGAGAGGGCCTCAGCGACCATTCCCTTAGTGAAATCACCAGCCGAACAGATCTTGGTGGTTATTGCCAAGAGTCTGTCCCTGGTCCATGCTTGACATCAAGGACTGGCCTGCCCAGGTACTTCGAAGTGAACCTACTCATAGCCTCAAGTTTCTTTCTTTCCTCTTGGCTATAAGTAGTCCATCGGTACTCAATCTCTTTTCTCTCCATGTTCCTGATCTCCTGATCTAGCAAGGCAGTGTCCTTGTCAAAGCCTTGCCTGAACAGCTAACCAATGACAGAGTCCATTGATCGGCTATGCTCAGCATCAGCCTCCTTGACAAGGGCTGCTAGATCAGGATCAGCACTCTCCCTCACCTCTCCTCTTCTTCCTCCTTTCTTTTGATAAGTGACACTGAAATCCTTTTGGATTCCAGTCACTTCTTTTCAGCTCTCTCCTCCTTCTCCATCCCCTTCCCCTTAGTCTCCTGAACCTTCTCCCTCTCAATCACCTCCTTTCAACCTACTTCTAACTCCTCCTCTCTCCTCTTCCTCTTACTTGCACTGAGGTCTCCCCCTTTTTGGGTGCATTGGTTGGGGTTTGACTCTCAGCAAGTGCTTTAGCAACAGTAACCTCCACCAGAGGTTAGATATGTGTGGGAAACCTCTCATCAATGGTTTTCATCATAATTTCTGTGATTATGGGTGTGATGAGAGGCAGGGATTTCTGGAGGATAACATCTAGCTGCTCAGGGGGTTCTGGCCCTGAGAGCTAGTGCCAGAAGCAGAGGCTGGTGGCTGAGTTTGTGGAGTGGCTCAGTGTATGTGAGACCTTCGGTTGAAGGTGCCATCTGTGGGTTGGTGGTGGCAGATGGACTTCTATCTTGAGTCATTTGAGCAAGCAGATCTTTGAGTCTGCTTATCTCATCCTCTAAGATAGTGTTGTGAGCAACTACATCATAGAAGAAGCATAGAAGAGCTCAGGTCACATCAGTATGAACTGAATCCCTGACCTCCTGACAATCTCAGGATGTACATGCTCTGAGTGTGGCTCAGTAATAGCATGTGCCCCTTGTTCATGGTACTAGGGACTTCCAGCCTCCGATTGGATCCATCATCGGCAGTTGCCTCTGGTGAGGTCTTATTGCTTGTACCAGCTTCACCCTGCTCATGTGCTGATGCAGGGGAAGTGGCAGCCTCACCAGATTGTCCTATCTCCCTAGCCACACTGGAGATTGGACATGTGATTCTCTATGTTGGGGGCTCCCACTAGCACTTGTATCCACCCTCTCTTCGGTTGGAGTCTCCCCATTTGTAATAGGTTTCTGGGAGAGGGTGGAGTGCTCAGGTGGGTCAACACTTTAGCAATCATTAGGGTTGGACTTTGTGGGGCGCTTCTGTGGAGATGGGCTAGAAGCAGAGTGCACATGGGGAGAATGTGCATTTCAATGGCAGTCTCCTCAAGTGAGAAAGACCCCAGATGTGTAGGTGCCCAATTGTGGTTGCATCAGGCTCCTGTTGAGAGAAACCTGTGCGGTTGTGGTGGGTGGAGTCATGGTAGCTGCTGGGAGAATCGAACCAGCAGCCACATCCTGCCTTTGTGTTGCTGGGGCATCCTCAGGGGACTCATTTCCCTGAGTAGCCTTTTTGGGCTTCTTGGCTTTTGGCTTGGTGGGGACTTTGGATTTGGAGGTGGAGGCTGTGGTTTCCTGCTGCGTGGGTTTTCGCAGCCGGCCAGCCTGTTTGAGTTGTGTCGGTGTTGTGCCTGGAGTATACCTCGGCTAGAACAGCCATGGCAGGACTCCAGTGCCAACAAGTCCCTTAGCTTGAAGCTGGATTTGGATGATGGCCATTATAACCCGAGGATACAAGATCTAACGTTTAGAAATGGGTTTTTGTGGCCATATCCCTGAGTTCCCAAATATAATATCAGTAAAGTTTAGGGGTTGTTTCTCAAGGATAGAATACAATACCTGTTGCCACCTTGTTGACATCTGGTCCCATGAAGAAGTTTTGGGAGCCAGACACACATTCACCATGTGGAAGATCAGTCGTTGGGGATCTGGGAAGTGTTTTCTTCAACAAGGTGGTGGCAGAGAGGTCGCCCTGATAGTCGTTGCAGTGAAGCATAGATCGAGGGCGCCTTTGTGGGTAAGAGGTTGGGTAGGTGGCAATCTCCAGCTTTAGGTTTTCTCGAAGAGTAGCTGGAGTAAAACCACTGGGTGGTTGTTGAGGAGGAACGGAGAGAGACCTCACCATCATTCTCTCCGGTTTTGGACGATGATGTTCGTCCAGAACTCCGATAGGGAGTCGGTGTATATGGTGGGGTTGAGAAGGAATGTCGTCTGGTATGGTGAGTCGGTCATTAGATCGACGGCATTGTGAAACTTGGCCATAGTGGCAATTTGGTGAGATGAGCGACACAGTTGTGTCGAGGTTTGAGTTGCATGGCCGCCATTAATGGTGTATGGTAATTTCGAGGTTTTTGAAAAAGTTAGGTTAAGTGAGAATAAAAAATCTCTGAAGGTTGGGTATTTATAGGGTATGGCAAAGGCTGAAAGAAAACTACTGAAGGTTTGGTGTTAGTTATCAGTTGTTGAAACTACTGATGACGTGGTTGTAACCTTCAGTGGTTGTAACATCTGAGGACTTGGTGTTAGTCTTCATAGTTGAAACTACTGAAGCCTTGGTTTTGTCCTTCAGATGTGTAAACGGCTGAAGACTTATTGTCAGTCTCCAGTAGTTATAAACTACTGAAGACCAGTTTCCATCTTCAGACGTTGTAACAACTGAAGACTTGGTGTTAGCCTTCAGTAGTTGTGAACTACTGACATCAGTAGTTGTGAACTACTGAAGACATGGTATTGCTTCAGTTGTTGTAAACAACTGAGGACTTGGTGTTAGCCATCAGTAGTTGTGAAACTACTGAAGACATGGTTTTGTCTAGTTGTTTGGGTATGAAACACAGCTGTTGGCATCAGCTGAAGAGTAAAATACTCATCAGCTGTTTCCGTCAAATCAGTTGTTCATGCTGACCTCCACATTTACTCATCAGCTCTTTGGCTGACTTTCAGATTTTCATTGACCCTTCAGCTCTTGTGAGTATTTATGCCTTCAGCTCTTGTGATCAGATGTTCACAAGTGCTGATGAAATACTCTAGAGCTGGTGAACAAATTTTATCTTCAGTACTTGTGTAAATTACACATCAGTACTTGTGAACAAAATTTGTTCTTCAGTACTTATTTTTTGAAAATGCTACATCAGTAGTTGTAATCCACCTCACTACATCAGTTGTTCTCAACAAATAATGTACATCAGTACTTTGAAGCCTTTTAGTCTTCAGTAGTTGTGAAAATGCTGAGGACTAAAATTGTTCATCAGTACTTATATTTGACCTTTGCATACTAATGCTCATCAGTACTTGTGACTGAGAGCATGAGTATTGGTCAAATTATTCGAGCTGCAGCATACCAAGCCTTAGTACCAAGTTTTGAAATGTGGCACTATCTAAAGGCTTAGTAAATATATATGCAAGCTCATCAGCACTAGGCACAAACTTTGGATCAATCAGACCTTTTCATAGCAATCTTAATAAAATGATGTCTGATCTCTATATGTTTGGTCCTAGAGTGCTGGACTGGATTTTTGACAATGCAAAGAGCTGAAGCACTATCCATTAATAATGGAGTCTTAGTCTCTGTAATGCCATAATCCAAGAGTTGGTTCTGAAGCCAGAGTATCTAAGATGTACAACTTGCAGCAGCAATGTACTCAGCTTCAGCAGTGGATGTAGCAATTGATGTTTGTTTCTTACTCTGCCAAGAAACTAAACAATGCCTAGGAATTGGCAACCCGAGAAGTGATTTTCTGGTGACTTTGCATCCTGCATAGTCACTATCAGAGAAAGCAACTAATTTGCAAGAATGCCCAGTTGAATACCAAAGACCTAGTGATTGGGTACCTTGCAGATATCTAAAGATCCTTTGACTGCAATCAAATGGGATTCTTTAGGTGCAGCCTGAAATCTAGCACAAACACATGTTGCAAACATGATGTCTGGTCTAGAAGCTGTAAGGTACATCAAGGACCCAATCATACATCTGTAAGGGTTTCATCAACCGCTTTACCTTTCTGATCTACATCTAGTTGTGTGATGCTGCTCATGGGAGTAGAACAGGGCTTACAGGTTTGTAAATCAACTTTTCAACAACTCTTTGGTGTATTTGAACTGATGGATGAAAATTCCATCATCCCTTTGTTTGATTTGCAAACCTAGAAAGAACTGTAATTCCCCCATAGCACTCATTTCAAACTTTTGCTTCATGAGCATTGTAAATTCATCATCACACAAACTTTAGATCAGAGGATGCAAAGATGATGTCATCTACATAAATTTGAACAAGGATCTTATGTTGTCCCACAGTCTTGATGATAAGGTTTTATCATGGTGCCTCTAGTGAACTTATTATCTAAAAGAAAAGTTGAGAGTGTCTCATACCAGCTCTAGGAGCTTGCTTCAGCCCATAAAGAGCCTTATCAAGCTTGTACACCCAATCAGGATGTTTGTTGTCCTCAAAGCCTGGTGGTTGACACACATAAAATTCTTCTTTTATTTTTTCCATATGAAAAGGCACTTTTGACATCCATTTGATAAACCTTAAGACTGTGAAAGGCAGCATAAGCTAAGAACAGTCTGATTGCTCCAGTCTTGCCACAGGAGCAAAGGTCTCATCATAATCGATGCCTTCCTCTTGTGCAAATCCTTGGACAACCAGCCTGGCCTTGTTCTTGACAATTTGGCCCTTATCATCTGTTTTTGTTCCTGAATACCCATTTGGTGCCTATTGCACACTTCCCTTGGGGTAAGGAACAAGCTCCCACACTTGCTGTTTCTTGAACTGAAGAAGCTCAAGCTGCATTGCTTTAACCCCATCCATTGTCTCTTAAAGCAACATGATAGTTCTTTGGCTCTTGCTGACTGATGAAGAGAGCATAGAAGCAAAATTGGACAATTGACTCCTGGTTGAACTCCAGCATTGATATCACCAATGATTGAGATGTGGGGTGATTCTTCAGCTCTTGATAGACTAAATGTCAGTGCAAGTGTTTGTAGGACTTTCAGCAGCAACAATGTGATGGAGATTCCAGAAACCATGTAGGAGATGGCAGCTCAATGAAGTAGAGCTTGCAGAAATCTCATCAGCATTTGTTGTGGATGGGGCTGCTGAAGCTACAGGAGCATCAGGTTTAGTGAACTCAGGCAGGTTGTCACTAAACTGAAGAGGTGAGTACTGACTACATCATCATCAGTACCACCAGGTGGACAACTGTTGACAGGCTCAACAGCTGGGGTTGATAAGGAACATATTGCAGTATGTCCAGATCAAACAGCTCCACAGGGTTTTGTGGAATCTTGTCCTTTGGAGATTCATTGAACTTAACATGCAGAGTTTCTTCAACCTTTTGTCCTACAGTTGAAGACTCTGTATGCCTTGCAAGTTGATGAATAACCAACAAATACCCTGCATCCACCTTACTAGCAAATTTCTGGAGTGGGTTGCTAGTGTTGAGAATGAAACATGGACACCCAAAGGCTCTAAAGAATGAAATTAGAGGAGCCCAAATGATGAAGATTTCATAAGGAGTCTTCATCAACCTCTTATTCACTAAAGTTCTATTTTGTACATAGCAGGCTGTATTGACAGCTTCAGCCCAAAGGTCATGGCAATCCTGAGTCAGCCAGCATGACCTTGCAGCTTCAATGAGAGTCTTGTTCTTTCTCTCCACCACTCCATTCTGCTTAGGAGTTCTAGGAATACTAACTGCCTCTTAATTACCTGGACAGTAGAAGTCATCAAGTGTGTGGTTTCTAAATTTCGTTCCTTGTCACTCCTCACACACTTGACCTGTAGGGAATACTGCTTTTCTACAAATAACACAAAGTTCATGATAGTCTTGGCTGCTTTCATCTTAGAGTGCAAGAAGAAGTCCATACATACCTAGAATAATCATCCACAATTACCAGGCAGTATTTCTCTTTTGCCATGCTCATCACTCTGACAGGACCAAGAGATCCATGTGCAGGAGCTGCAAGCAGGCAGTGGACTTGGTTCTTCTATTGAAGGGAATGAAACTTTGTGTTGTTTTCCTTTTAAGCAAGCAGTGCAATTGTCTTCACACTTGAACTCCTTCAAAGGCAATCCTCTTACTAAACCATGGCTTATCACTGATTCATGTTCTTGAAATTAACATGCCCACACCTTCTATGCCATAGAGTAGATTCTTGAGAAGATGCCTTGGAGAATAGGCAAGGATGGCCTTTTAGATCTATCTTTTTAGAAGATCTAAGGCATACATTCTTCCTGTCCTGTTGGCCTTCAGGAGAGTGTATTCATCCAACACCTTGTCAATCAATTTAGAACTTTGGATGACAGAATCTGACAGTTCTGGCTTGTGAAAAGGGCAACATGGCCTTTATCACACATTTGACTGACACTCAACGAGGTTGTACTTGAGATTCTCCACATGGTTAACATCATCAAACCTTATTTCCCCATTGGAAACAAAGCCTTTTCCGATGAGTAACCCTTAGCCATTGCCAAGGAGACAAATCCCTTCTTCCTTGAGAGTAGTCATTAAGAAGGGAGCTGCTTCCTGTCATATGCATAGATCCTCCACTGTCTACATACCAGATGCTTCTTTGGCATGTTGAAGAACCCTGCAAACATAACCACATGTTAGGTAGTTTTAGAGACCCAAACCTGTTTGGTTTTGGGTTTGTTCTCAACTATAGGTGCAGCACTAACAGGTGTGTTATGTGTAACAGCCTGAGGTGAAGAAGATGGTATAGAAGAGGAACCCTTTGGCTTGGACTTCCTTTTCTGTGGTTTCAACACAGGAGCATCTAAATGGTTGACTCTTCCCATTAGATGCTGAACCATCATCACCAGTTATGTCTGACTTTATGATAAAGCTTTCAGCTCTTCAGACACCTGAGTTTGCTGATGACGGATTCCTATGTTGTACCATCTTTTTCTGAGCAACCTCAGCTGTTACCTGAGTGTTCCCTACTTTCTTTTTAGATTTAGCTTTGGGCTTAGGGATTTCAGGCTTTGATGTTGCTAGTACAAACTTGGTTTCAAACTCATTTTTCATTTTCTTTATTTGCTCTTTAATTTCCCCTTTTGTTTGAGTTTGGAACCCTTTTGTACCAGCAATCATCAGTAAGATGATTGAACAAGCCACATATCTCCATGGCTTCTTCTTCATCTTGTGTTGATCACAACCAAGAAGAAAAAAAATAACTGCTGAAGACTTGTTCTTCAGCTGATGTTATCAGTACTAGCAGTTTTCTTCCCTTTAGTACCTGCTTTCCTGACCTCTTCTTAGTTGTCTTCAAACCTTTTCTACTGTCAGTTTTCTTCTCTTCAGTGCTGGCAGTATTGAGGTTTGAACTTCAAGTTTATCACTTGCTCTCTAGTACTTCAGTACTTCTAGAGACAACACCTGAGTTGATCAACTTTTGATCATGTGACAGTCAGCATTTGAACCATCAGCTCTTGTAGCATCTGCTGATTGGTTGCTGACTTCTATCTCTGATGATGCTGAATCAGAAGATAGTAGGTCCCATGATGAGAAGGATTGGTTATTGCTCTCTCTATCCGATTCACTTCTGCTCTTAAAGTGAAATCTGTAGGAGGAGCAGTGTGATATAACCAATCCCAAACTTCACATTGGAAGCTGATTGCTTCTTAAGAAGCATTTCAAAACCCTTGCATGATTGCACCTATCGATCACACTCTACTTGGGTGTTTGCAAGAGTTTCCTTGAGGTCTCTGTACTTCTCTAGAAGTACATCTTCCCTAGCTTACCATCTTTGATTTGGCATTTAAGCTTGTAAATTTCACCTTTTTTCTTTTATGCAGCCTTAAAATCAGCTTTCTTTTGAAATAGTGTGCTCTAGCTCAAGATTTTTATCTATTAAAGCTACATTTGCTTCTCTAATAAAAGCAAATGCTGCTTGCATGATTCAGAACAAAGCTTGGCTTTGGCCTCAGATGATACCTGTGATGAGGCATTGGATGATGACCCCTCCAGCAGACTCAAGGGCCATCAGAGCAAGATTTCCAAAAGGACTATCACCACCATGTTTGACCAGCACCTTGAGTAGTTGTTCCTGACCAGATAGATCATCTGGTAGACTACTCCAGTCAACAACTCCTGGTGAAGAATCTGTGTTGTTGAGGTTGTGTTTGATGATGAGATGGGGAAGATTGAGGCTCAGGAAGAGCCTGTGGTGGTTGAGCAGAAAGTGCTTG